>MU228063.1:1082855-1094429 GCA_018584345.1 Thuja plicata | reverse complement strand
CACTTTTTAATTCTTTTCACTTAAAACTCTATAGTTGGTGCACAAATAATTCTTTTAAAAATTAATTGTTCACTTGGCCCCATCTATGATAAATTGACCCTTCACTTAAGTGACTTAAGTTATAATAGAAAATTATATTATAACTTTACAATATAAGCTCAAAACTATTAATATTTATTTTAACCAAATAAATATTAATATCTCCATTATTACTCATCATCTCCGCACGCCGTCTAAACTGGAAGCTGACATGGCCAAGCTGCATACGACCATACCCCATTTCTATAAATAGCAGGGGTCCCTCACTAACCTCTTTAAGACTTACTATAAATAGCAATTGTTGCATATGGAGTTCTGGAGACCTCAAACAAAAGCCAAACCTGCAAAACCCTGGCCACTGAAGAAGATGCATTCCTCAAAGGGCCCTCTAACCAACCTCATTAGCCTACGAGGGACGGAATGATAGGCTAATCCCTCAACTCCGATGCTCATGAAAAAATTGGAACATTACACCAACATAATAAATTTGAGCATACCTTGCTTGGAGGATTACTACAGCCCCTGCCAATACCCGATAAAAAATGGGACAACATTTCGATGGATTTCATCATTGGGCTTCCGAGAGTGCAAGGGAAAGATTGCATTTATGTTGTGGTGGACCGTTTGACCAAATACACCCACTTCTTAACCATTCCCACAGGATATCAGGCAACTGAGATGGCCGAGTTGTTTTTCAGAGAGGTGTCCCGCTTGCATGGTCTTCCGTGGAACATGGTCAGTGACCGGGATAGCCGTTTCCTCAACACTTTCTGGATGGAACTATTTCGGTTAGCAGGAACGAAAGTGTCACCGAGTAAGAGTTACCTCTCGCAGACGGATGGTTAGACGGAGATTGTGAACAAATGGCTAGAGTGGTACCTCAGGAATTACGTTTCAACACAGCAGAAGACGTGGGTCCATTGGCTACATTTAGGAGAGCATTGTTACAACACTACCTATCACATGTCAATAGGTATGCCACCCTTCAAGGCACTTTATGGTTATGAGCCTTCGTCATTTGTGGATTTGGCATTAGGCGACAATTGTGTATCAAGGACCAAGGACTAGCTATAGGAAAGTTTGGATATCCTGAGGTCTCTCAAGGACAGCTTGCAGAGGGCTTAGAATTAGAAAAAGATGTATGCCGACCGATACAGGGTAGAGCGGAGTTTTGAGGTAGGAGATTTGGTTTACCTCCGACTACAGTCGTACAGACAATCTTCCTTGAAGAAAAGTGGTGCCAAGAAGTTGAAGCCACGTTTTTATGGGCCCTACAAAGTGGTCCAGACTAGGTGAAGTTGCCGATGAGTTGGAGCTTCTTGAGGGAAGTCGGATTCACAACGTTTTTCATGTTTCATGCATTAAAAAGGCAGTCGGTCAACGTGTCACGGTTTCTGAGGAACTCCCACCCATTGACGAAGAAGGAAAACTTATTCTGGAGCCCGCAGAGATCATCAACGTCAGAAGAGAAAAAGATGAGGTCGCGTACCATCAAGTAGTACCTAGTTCTTTGGAATTTTATGTCGATTGAAGATGCCACATGGGAAGGCGAGAAGATCTTGGAACATCCGTATCTGCAATTGCTTGAGAGTTAGCAATTCTTGGGTCGGGAGGACTGTAATGTCCCCGATATAATTAAGTAATTCAATTAAAATTATGTATTGTATGGCCCCGAAACTTAATAATAATATCTTTTGGGTGTTTGCTCTCAAGGGTAAATTGGATTTAACAGAAACATAAAAGCATACACAGTGATATAGAAAGAACTTTAGAGATATTTCATTACTTCAGAATATTGTGTACAATGCAAAAGGTATTCCCGTAGAGGACCATGTCTTCTATTGAGAGACTAAGTACATATAGGTACCGAAGGGGTGCGAGGCGAACCGCTGCACCCGTTGACTACCTTCGGTACATAACTATATAACTGCCATATTACCCGACAACATCATGCCCCCCAAAAGAAAAGTCGTCTCCGGAAGACAACATACAAAATGGAGATAATGCCCATTACATAACATAAAGAAACCAGCTAAGAGGAAGTGGAAGGGGGCATCCTTGGAACTGATGTTTGGGATGCAGAAGGGTCCAATTTCCTCCGCAAATGATACACTTGCTAAGTACGGATATCCAGATCCACCTGTACTTGGGAGTTGGCCTCGACAGCTTCCTTGAGCATTAAGGTAACCTCCTGCAGTTCAGCCTCCTTGCGACTGCATGCCTCCTTGGCCTCGGCTAACTGTGCCTCAACTACATCCTTACCAGCTGTGGTTGCCTCTAACCGTGCCAAAAGTGTTGCATGCTCTGCCTCCCAAGCGGTCTGTTGAGTGGCTAGTTGGGTAGCTATCTCCTCCCGAGATCTCTCCGCGACTACCTGAGCCTCCTCTCTAGCCTCCTCCGCATGCCGTGCCTCCAACACCGTCTGCACAAGTCACCTGCCTTTATCAACCACATCTGTAAGAGAGTCCAGATACGTCGCCAAATCGTCACCCAACATATCATCTGCCGACTCTCCCTCGTCTGTCTGAACCATGGCCTCTACCCGTACTAGAAAGCATCCTCCCTTCTCTGCCTTGAGGGCCACGACAGGTGCACTCTACTCTCCACCTCCAACACTATCCAACTCCTGCTCATTAGAATGGATGTCCTCTCTCAAGGGGGACTAAATGGAAGGTCCCCGTGCCATCGAACTCGCACTCTGGAAGGTAATGTTTGTACATTTCTGTTCATGCTCGGACTACTGCTACCAGAGTCGTCTTCTAGCTTTTTCCTCCAAGTTCTTTTCCTTGTTGGTTTCGTCGTTTTATGCCATATAAAAATAATGGTTGTGGAATCCCTAACTGCCTGGTGGCCTTCACTGGAATTGTATGACAGTACTTTACAACACCCACCGTACTTATACTGCTGCAACTCAATGCCGTATAAAACCTGAATGACACTTTAATCATGAACTATCCGTACAGTCGTACGACACTACCATATCCCTTGGGCACTGTCTCTCCCTCATTCCACCATACAGATTGACTTTCTGTGAACACGCCTTGCCTCACGCTACTATCCCTGTTGTTCGTACGGTACAGAAAAATGCCTGCAAATCATACCCGTACAATTGTACGGATGGCATCCAACTCTTTGTTGCTCAGTGGCCGTACGATCATGAGTTATCACTTCTTTGCCCATGGCGTACGACAATCCTCACTTGTCACAGAATGACCATGCGGTCGTACAGATGCATATTTATGTCTTTATGCCGCCTTCCGTACAACTGTACGGTGCTGTCTGTTCCTTTTTTTTTTAATTTAATTTTTTTTCCGAAATTTTTTCCCCCGTCCGTAAGGCATTAGGCCATACGGATTTTTTAATATTTTTTTTAAATATATATATATTTTTTTCAAATTTTTTTTCCCATCTGTGCGGTCGTATGGATCTGTACGGACTTTTTTTTTTTTTTAAACAAAAAAAATTCAATTCTTTTTTTCTAAATTGCGTACCTTCCCCTGGCTGCTTCTGTCGACGCCATCTCGCCGTTCATGATATATTTTTAGCTTCAACCTGTTGACCGCGTCCGAAATCTCCTGGCCGTCAAGCGTCCATAACTTCACCGCCCCATTTGCTGCAACTTCTCGAATTTTATATGAGCCTAGCCACTTTACTTTGATTTTGCCAAGTTTAATTTCATTTTGCCCATTAAACTTCAATACCAACTGACCGGGCGTAAACTTCATTTGACGAAGGTGCTTGTATTTTCTCCGCTGTTGTGCAACCTTAGTTGCCCATTGGGCTATCATTCTTCTTTCATCTAATTTTTTGAGAGTGCAGTCGCTCCCTCAAGCTTTCCATGTCGCTAAGTCCGTTTTCAATGGCGATCCCAAGGCTTGGAACCATAAATTCTATAGGAACCACGATCTCTCGCCTGTAAATCAGGAGAAGGAGAAAAAAGATTTTGAAGGCTGCGGCCTTCCACTCAAGATTCCAATTGTCGCCGACAAGAATGATCTTAGGTTCCTCTTCCTTGCCCAGATTCATTGGTTTGACAAACGACTTCTTATACTCTTCGCTTACTTTCCCATCCCCTTGTATTCACCGTACTCTAGGGGAAATGTTTCTGGTTCTTCCTCAATGCTTAGTACATTGCATGCTGGTCGGAAGAGTTCGTAGTCCTCTATTTGCCAGTGGAAGAGACCGTTCATGGAGTCGGCGTCATCTCCCGAACACACTTCCAATTCTAAGACGCCTTCTTCGTTAGGTTCCATACAACTCCTTTCATCCCTTTGGCCGTTCTCACCGTTAGATTCTGAGTCTGAAGAAGAGGCTATCTCTTCGCTCACCATCTGGGTGCGAAGGTCGATGGTGATCTTCCTCCCCCCATTCTCCATCGAGAGGGTGTTTTTCTTTCACTTGTGGTTTACCTTCGCCGTGTCTAGCCATACTCAACCCAGAATGACATCATAACCCTTCTTTTTCAAAGGTATCACCACAAAGTCTAGTACAAATGGCTGCGAGCCAATGGTGACCTGTTGTGCCATCAGGGTTCCGAGGGGTTTGATACCCTGCTGATCGGCGCCCAATAAGTTGAAGGTTGGGGGCCACTATGTTGGCTTGCCCAATTTCTTCCATGTCTCCTCCAGAAGAACGTTCACTCCTGACCCTCCGTCCGCTATAGTGTCTGTCAAGATGGTGCCAAGGATGCCCATCTCGATGACTGTCGGGTACTTGCCGCTGTTTACAGCAAGTATCATCGGGTCCGTTGCAGAACCTCCGGGGATGTCCATATGTGTGGTATTTGGCTGCGTGGCCAATTTTTCCAACAATGTCGTTCTTAAGTGAGGCATGGTGTGAAGGAGATCGTGGAGTTTCATCGGTACCTCTACATGTAGTAGTTGTCTCATAATGTTTTGTTCTGCCTCCCTCCGGATTGAGGTGGTGGCCATCTCCCACGTTTCTTTTTGTGCCTTCATTGCCTTCTCTATTTCTTCCTTAGCCTCCTGCGCCCGTTGTTTTTCTGTTCGAGGGTCTGGATATGTGGCTTGCTTTGCTTGCCCTCGGGTGACGGTCAGTACCGTACTTGTGCTTCCATCTATGTCTAGCCAATTAATGCCAGATTTAGGGCAGTTGGCATCCTCGTGGTTGCCAGCACTACACCAGCGACATAGCTTCTGCGGGGTGTCGCCCTTGTTGCAGTCCCTTGCAAAGTGGCCCCACTGATTGCAAGCTCGGCACTGGATCATCGGCCGACCCTTGTAGTCATATTGTATTCGACTCCTTGTGTTGGTGTTGTTATTGCCCCTTCCGCCATCGTGTTGGTTGCCTCCGTACCCGCCCAATGTAGATGGTTGCTCTTGGGTAAATAGCACTTGTTGATTCCTCACTTTCATGTTGTATGGGCATTCCTTGGTGGAATGGCCCATGATTTGGCAAATGTCACAAAATGCCTTTTTGGGACACGACCCCTTCGTATGACCGCTGTCCTTGCAGTCCGTACACCACATGTTATCTTCCCCCATGCTGGTACCCCCTTTCATGGTCTTGAACTCCATCATTCTCTCCATGTCCTTTTGGAGTGCCATGACTTTTTTTTCGACTCACCATCACTGCTACTGTCATCGTCGGCAGTGTCATCTTCGTCGAAAGTAGACTTGCTTCTTTTCTTCTTGGAGGTCTTCTGCTCGCTCTCCAAGTCCATTGCCCGGTTATAGGCATCTTCGTATGAGATGGGGGGCACTATCTTCATTTTCCTTTATAGGCTAGATTTCAGGCCCTCCACGAACCATCTTTTCTTCAGGCCATCCGCTGGCTGGCTATCCATTTTTCTGACTAACTCCTTCAGTCGGCGACTGTAGGCCCGCACAGTCTCCTTGCATTGTTTGGTACCGTATATCTCCGAAACAATTTCATTGTCATCCCTTAGGAGTCAAAACTCCTTCTGGAATTCTTTCTTGAGTTGGTCCCAAGTGGTCACCTTTGTTTTGTCCACATCGGAGTACCAGTCGATGGCTACCCATCTGAGTGTGGCGGGGAATTGTTTAACCCATTCTGCTTGGTCGGCGACTCCTTTCGCTGACCAAGTTGTCTCGCATGTACGACAATGTCGTACTGTATCTTCCTTTCCATCTCCGTGGAATTTTCGCAACTTCTCCTTGTTGGTCACCATTGGGGTAGGTTGTGTCACCCGTGGTGGATTTTGTGTTTGTGCTCCTGCACCACTTGTGCTAGCACCTGTACCTGCGTTGGCGGTGTTAGTGGTATTGATAAGTGGCACTTGCACTTGTGCCTGAGTATTTGTTGGTACCTTGGTATGTGGTTTTCGTTGGCCTGAACAAAGGTTCCTGACTGTTGGACGCCTGTGCTTCAGTGGCACCTTCGGTCGTATGGTCTCCCCTATGATGATTGTCTGTACCTTCAACTTGGGTCTCCGTACATGGTGTACGAGGTAGATTTGTAAATAGGTCTCTAGTTTCCTCTAGTAAGGCCCTCCTTAGCCTTGTCTCTTCAAGCAACTCTTCGCACCCTCTGATGCTCTGGCGAAGTGTACGATTCTCCTTCGGCCTGTGCACCTCCCGTAACACTCCTGGGGTCCCCTTTGGTCAACCCTCCGGCAAGTTGTTCCACGGCAAGTTGCCTCAGCCTTCGTTGGTGTTCTATTTGTTGTTCAAAGATTAAAGCCTTCTGTGCTGCCTCCCACTCATCGTTTGGTGCCTTCTTATTCCTGTCTTTATTTAAAAGATTGGGCATCAAATCTTAACGCAAACTCATTATAATTGTTTATATAGTGTCCTTTGCTTTTTAACCTTCAGATATTAAAACTCCCTACGATGGACGCCGCAAATGGTAGACCCATTATGTCCGTGCGCCATCCCGTCTTTTCCCTCCCCGAGTATGTCCAGGCAACGATGCCAAATGTTTGCCCTCAAGGGTAAACTGGATTTAACAAAAACATAAAAGCATACACAGTGATATAGAAAGAACTTCAGAGATATTTCATTACCTTAGAATATTGTGTACAATGCAAAAGGTATTCCCGTACAGGACCGTGTCTTCTTCTATCGAGAGACTAAGTACATATAGGTACCAAAGGGGTGCGAGGCGAAGCATCGCACCCGTTGACTACCTTCGGTACATAACTATCTAACTGCCGTATTACCCGACAACATTGGGCCCCTTTTTATTTATTAGTTAGCTATGTTGTTGCCGTGTCGGCCTGTTTGTAATCCTTCGAGAAGTTTCCCGGAGGCCATTTATAAGGCCGAGTTTGGCATAGTTGTAGGTATGGTGAATTTAATGAGTTTCTCGTATTTGCGAATTCTAGTTGGAGTTCTGCTTGTCTACCATTTCGGAGGTGCAAGATCCTCCCTAGTTTGGCACTCTGCAGTTTCGGTGGGAATTCCTCCTCACCCTATTCTTCTCGTGGTCCAAATCTGTAATATCTATATTGAAGGGAGTTTGTAATTAAGTTCCAGAATAAATAAATAATTCTAGATCTACGCCTTGTGCACTGAGTTGATAATTGTATTGTGTGTCTATTTAAATACTTGCATCCAAATCGACAGTCCATCAATATTGTACCGAAGAGAGGAAGCGACTATACACACCACACGGTGAAGGGCAATTAGGAGCTATACGACATTTAGATCGTAGGCGAGGTGAGAGGGAGTGACTGTACAGTCATATACTCCACTGTACAATGGTTTGATCACATGTCGTATGCAACTTAAGGTGGGCCCAAATTGTTGACCGTACGGTTGTGCCGTACTAAGGGGTTGAGATTGTAGTGTGCCATACGGGCAAATAACTGTCGTACGTCGTTGGGAGTTGCCATGCGACTTGGAGAACCGTACATGGGTTGGCCTTCGGGGTTGTGCATCACAATGGTCCGCACTATTTTGGGTGTCGTAGGGACATTACAGTCATAGGTTAAGAGTTTGGCAGTTTAAAATGAGACAAGTATGAATAGAATAAATTCTTTGGTTTGCTGAGTACCGCTCACATTCTTTTAAAGATGCTGTCATTTTAAATATGATGATGGGTCAATACTTTCTGAAGAGCATTATTAACAACATATGTGCTGTTGTTACATGCTCCAATTCTAGCCCTTGGGGAATAATCTTTAGCAGCCATTGACTAGTACTTTATACCCAGCTGGAGCCATCGTGGATATTGGTTGCTCTATTGTATCTTTCATTTGATCAGATGTGCCTATAGCTATAAATTATATATAGCCTGTAAATGGAATTTGCAGCTTCATTTTATTAATAATATAGTGGAATATTTATTGATATTTATCAAAGACTTCTACTGTACTTTGCATTGGTATTCTCCAGTATTCAGAGTGCTCAATATGAATAATATTATTAAATGTTCAGAGTTTCAGTTGTTTGGATTTGAGTGTGTTCATCATAAACATTTCAGTTTCTGCAATGTAAAAAATAAATTGGGACATTATGGTTTGGTGTCTTCATGCTAGGTGTTGAATTTTGTTTTAGCAATGTTTGTGTAAATTAAGAAAAGGGGTTGGTTAGAGGAAAATCCATGAGTTTAAGATCAGAACCCTTTTAATGTTCTAGAAAAATAAATTTATTGCTTTTCAATTCGGGAAAATCAATTTGTATAGTGGATAAAAGTTGAAATTGGTTTTGCAGGTTTGCACTTTTAATCTCATTCTAAAAAATGCATCATCCTTGCTTGATGATACAGACCCAATGAAGCTCAAAGCTGATATTGCTTTTAAAAATCTTGTCAGGTGGTTAACTATTCCCACTTTGTTATTTATCAGAGTTGAATAAACAAGTTCTATAAAATTTTCTTGGAGCTTGGTCCAATTAAATATTTAAATGACATTAGTATTATGTTGGGTGACTTGGTTCTAATAGTATTACATTTTATGCTTCCTTCGTTTTGGTGGAAAATTTGGGGAGATTGTAGAAGCTTTATATTAGGATAATCTTGTCATAAATTCTGTTCTAATATAGTTTTTTTACACTCTACAAGAGGACCATACTGTTAATGTTGACAAGGCACCCTATCTAGAACATGGAAGTACCATGGCATATGGAATAAAGCATAAGACAACACAATACAAAATGACAAGATAAAACATAACTTTTGTGTCCATGAGCCTGTGACCTTTCACAGGAATCTTTACATTCGTATTTCCTAGTCTTATTTATACTACGCTGCTTCAATTGAAACTAAACTTTAATACAAATGATCAATAACCCCAATACCGTCATCCATTAATTGTCTCAAATAAGTGCTCTTTCTTGTGTCGTTATCATTACCATCTGTCATATCCGCACTCGCCACCATACCATGTCTGCACCTAGTGGTCAAGAACCCTTAGCAGTTTTCTTGACAGCTCATTATTAAGTTGTAGTCCTCTGTAGTCTGTTAGCATTTTAATTTGCCCATCGCAAGAAAACACAAAAAGAATAGTGGGTGAGATAAAATCTATATTTAAATTTGGAGGGAAAGCTTCCTGAGATCTAAACTTAGTCTAAACCCAATCCAAATTGACCCTAGACACAAAACCATAGATAAGATATACATATATACACACTTCACAATATTCTTTCAGGGGGGCTTTTGCATAAATGAAAATGATTGCGTATACTTTTTTGCCTTGGATAAATGCACCACATTGGTAATGGTAGTGCCCTGCAAACAAGATTTTCAGACAATGAAAGAAGGAAACTGAATTGAAAACTCTAAACAACACAGTGTGTTATTGGAGAAAACAAACACCATTAATTCACTCCAAACAAGATTTAAAGGGATACCAATTCCAGATCAGCAACACACAATTTCAAGAAATAATTAGCTAAGTTGTATTCAAAGCCACTACTTTGGTGGATAGATGTTATCATACAAAGCTTGATAATGTACAACCTAGTTTCAATTTACTTCTTCAAATTATCAAAACACAATTAATGCAAACACAACCAATAGAATGTTATTTCAGTAGCATGAGCATAACGTTATTACTTATTATCATCTCTCTAGTTTGTGTTCAAGGCACTTATTCATAGGTTAGAAGTGCTCAATCCTCGAGACTTCAAAATAATCTTATTTAAATAAAAAATGAGCGTTGAAGTGAAACACTTAAGATTGTTGAAAAGCTAGAAAGAATGGAGCTTTAAAGAAAGTATAACCCTAAAACAAACAAATAACCACCACCTAGAAAGCACGCTTGTGTAGATGAAACCCTTGATTTTTGATCAATTTTTAGGTTAGCATCAGTCTTCAAATTGGTTTGGCGACTGAAGGCGAGATAGGGTTTGGCGAGGATTCACGGCAAGAACGGACTGAACAGAGCAGATAGCGGATAGGGAGATTGCAGGCACCCATCTCACTCCACTTTCAAGGTGTTTGTCCGGTCCACAACAACTAAAAATGAGATAAGGGCTCCATAGCAGTATCGTGCGATAGGGGCTCCACTATCACCGGATTTGTCGGGTCAGGCCCTCTTGCTCCTTTTCTATTTAATTCTATATCAACGCATTTTGTCTTCTTTCCCATTCCAAAATGCTCTAAAACAAATCTGTTACAAACTAAAACAAAAATGGGCTAAACATAAACCGCATCTGGCACAACACACAAAACTAGATTAATCATAAATTACACCCGACACTTTACACAATGGCGCTTAGTCACAATGAGTCAGAGAGGAGTCTAGCAGTGGTCTGTCATGACCCAAATATAGATGGTTCTCATACTCCAGCAGGCAATAAACTTTTCTTTCAACCAAGCATACTAAGAGGTGCCAGTTTCAACACCAATTTTCAGCTGTTGGGTCCAATGCTGAACCTTCTCTATCAGGTGTGTGTGCTTGAATGTGACCTCTTAAATCAGGCACAAACTCAACATAGTCCTTTCTCAATCATCGAATTTGCAAAGATGAACATGAATTGTCCATTTCAGAAACTTGATTGAAGCGACCTGTTGCCTCCTATTTAGTTGGGGTTCTTGAATTTACTCTTAGAACGAGAGCCAACAACCTTGACCATTGCTAAAATGGAGGATTTTTAAAGCATGATAAAACTTGAAATTGAAACTATTTCATATGAGATACAAATACCATCTAAGAATTGAAATGCATACCTAATCTAGAAAGCTTGAAAAATGATAGAATTGAGCTATTACATATGTAAACAAACTACATTAAGAAGCAACATGTTACTAATCCAAATGAAACTAAAGCTAATTATGCAATAAAGCTTGAAAAGATGATAAAAGCAAGATAAAAATTAACTATAGTTTTGATGCTCTCCCATTCATCCTCTCAAATGAAGAAAATGAAGTCCATAATATAGAAGAACCTGGAAAGAGGATGAAGAGTTTCTTGGAAAGAAACGTCTGACTCTTCATCTCCATGGAGGAAGGTGAGACAAAATGAAGAATTATTCAATTAAAAGAATGAATTATTGCCACATGAGTGGCTTTTCATATGGAATTATGGAATTCCTTTTTGAGGATAATTCACTCAACTAAGTAAATAATTCTTTTAATTCCTTTTGATGTGTATTAGCTAAAGGGGGTGGA
>MU228063.1:1041244-1059077 GCA_018584345.1 Thuja plicata | reverse complement strand
CCTGAGGAACATCCCCTAGTTGTCGCCATCCCCATCGCTGAGACATCTTTGATATGGGTACATAGGTAGAAAACCTTTGGAACACATCCCCCTTGTACCATAGGTTTTTCCTTCATTTGTTGGTGCAGATATATAGCTGCTGGGTGCTAATCCTTATTGCTGCTGGTGAGAGAGTTCTATGGAAATCGCATGAGGATTATATGGTATGGTGTAAGGGTCTTATTGTTGTGTGGGATTCGTTGGTTGCCAGGGCAATGAATTCTTTGTGCTGGGCATGAAGATGATGATAAATGGCACGAGTTTCAGTCCAGGGCATTATTAACTGGAAACAGTCCAGTTTCTTTCAGAGTGGTCAAACTGTGGAACTCCAGACATAGGTGCTGCTCATGGTTAGGTTCATTGAGTAAATGAAGGCATTGCTAGTCATGGATGCTATTATCAGCTCTCAAAGAAGGCAATTGTTGCATGTTAGAAGTGCCCTCATGTTGTCATTTGTAACTTACCATTTGTTACAACAAAATTTATTGGCATTTGTAACTTACCATTTGTTACAACAAAATTTATTGGCATGTTATTAGACATCTGCTTAGTAGAAGTTGTTGTTTACATTGTCTATAACTATTCCAATTTTTGTATGTCAAATTGAGTTTTATGAATATGTGTAAGGCATTGTGATTCAAATACACTTAGAAAACTCTCATAAAATATTTCAGTTTGAAGCTCCTGAAATAGAATGCATGAAAATTGTTTGACAAAATGCATATCATCTGAACATTTTTACCCTTTTCTGGGCCGTCAGTCCCTATAAGCGGACTGCGGCCGATATTTTATGCAAATATTGCGATAAGTTCTTAACTTATTGCCTGTATTTCAAGCGATAAGTTTGCAACTTCTCTGTGTGATAAGTTCGCGCGAAAGTTACGCAACTTGTCAGAATGCTGTGAAAGTCAAGAACTTCATATAATTTTTTACCTATTTCATATCCTTCTGTTTCAACCAACTACTTTATCAACCTTGATTATAATTACAGATAAATGAATTCAAAATTTCAAATAAAACCTTAAAACCTTGTATTTTTCTTCAATGCACTGATTGTATCGTATTTCTGCCTTTATAAAGCTGGATAAAAAAATTGATTGGGATTTACTGCTGCATGATCGAGAGTAAGATACAAACACTTGTCTCACCTCAGGTTTTGGTAAAGCATTTTTTATGACCTCTATTGTTTTGTCTTGAACTTTTGACTTGCTGATTATTCTATCATAAAGCATGATGGGTGTTTGTTGTTAACAAAACTACCTTTGTCAGCCTAAACTTGATATATGAGAATACGATCATCCTTGCTGCCTTGCTTTTTTCCTGTAAACACTATCCAAGACTAAATATAATTCATGGCTTGCAACGTACAAGGTATAGAGCCTCCCTTTGTAGATTCAAAATTTTGCGTTTTATTTGCAATGTTATGTTGTGTCTATACTGTTGAGTTTCTTCTTAGTTTTCTTTATGGCTTTTAACTTTATTCATGTTGGAGGAATTTGGTTAAGCATTAACTGTCTATATGGGATTTTGTTTTCGTTGTCTATTACAGTGAGAATTTAGGAGGTGCTTTTATGGAGACAATGACAGCTTTGGACAAGTTTGAGGAAAGCATTAAGGATTGTCTTGGGATTTGATAAGAGTACTTTTTTTTCTGAGATATAAACGCCTGCCTTGAAGTATGCAAGCTTTTATTTACTCTAAAGTTAATATAGTGACAATGTATTGATGATATATTCGTTGAAATCCTTCTACAATTATACAAGGGTTATAATTGACAGGAATTCCTTATAAGGCATGTACTTTTCTAGCATTTAGAATGCACACTACCTTGCTCAAATACAACGTGACATGCTAGATGTCTAAACCATAAAAGTTGAATTTACTGGATATATATATATATGAATTAGGCATTACAAAAATAATAATTTATAAACATTAACCATTAACAACTTATTTTTTTAAGTGAGGACTTGTTTTTTAATTTGTGTTGAGAGCTAATCTTTGAGGAAGCCTTAAATTTAAGCCCTCGTCACAATTCAAATTATTTGAGTGTTGACAAATTTCATTATTTTCATTTAAACACTTAAAATATCAAACCATAGTTTTGGCAGATCTTAACGCTATTGGTGCCACAGAATAATCTAATTTCAGATCTTCTAAGAAACCTAAGCAGATTCTCAATTTCTGCTAAAACAATGTGCTTAGGAATGACTGCAAATTCTAGCCCTCTTAAATATGTTGAAAGGTGGTTAATCTAACCTTAAGCTGGACATGTTCCACAAGCCCATGTTGAAATTTCTGCTATACTGCTGCCAAGTTGTGCATGCGGCTAGTCTTCAACGTGCTTAGATGCATTACACATTAACACCAAATAATCGGCTTGTATTTCAACTACACGTTTACAAAGGGGAAGAGCACCAACAACCGAGTGCGTTCCAATAGCCATGCACTTTTGCATCCAACCCCTTAAATACTAATTTTAAAGGAGCCAAGAAAATTATAACTAAAAGCCCATTAATAAGTTTCACATGTACCAATAGCTGATCATTTTTTAGCTTGTTTGGTTTATAATTGGCCTATTTGTGCACCACTATTGGGAGATTTGTCCATAAGTATTGACAATTTTGAGTGCACAGCTATTGGGGCATCTTTAAGTAGGCATCGGATGACACTTTGAAATGACCATTTTTTGATCCTTCGGTCCTTAATGAATTCTACAAGGGGAATTGTACTACCCAGAAGACAAACATTTTTTGAAATAGCTAAGTTGCATATGAAGACAACATAAAGGAATTGTCGAAGTATGTGTAGTTTAGGCTCTGTAAATGCGCGAACTTAGCTATAACAACTATTGAAACACTTCCCTTAATGCATTCCTAATCCAGAATCTTGAAAAATAGCTAGTGAATTTTCTTGCATGCGCCTTTTTACACTTTTAACTATTAACTATTAACACACATATGGTAAGTTATAATAACATGAGATCAAACTATTAATAACTTTGGGGCTACACTGAATTGCATCAAACATTTAAAACCTAGCTTTCCTACAACAATCTTCCATTACAAAATAGGTGCATTCCTTGGTTGGTAACCGTTTCAAAATTGTTCCATGAATTGTAACTAGATTTCTATTTAAAAACCATTCAACCATAGACATGATTTCTGTATTGAAACGGAAAACTTACTTGGCATGTCTTGAGGGGGTTCCCTTACACTATCCCTGTGGAGCATTGGATTATATTTACTTTCAAAAAATGGTTTTTTATGTGTGCACGTTAGAATGGACTAGAAGCCCTTATTAGGGAAGGTTGCTTGGAATAAGGTTTATGTTTATGAGAACAATATATAGGTTATAAATATATCTTGTTTAAATTTCAAATATTAAAATGAACATTATATTGTCGAAGTTTGAAGCATGGTTTAGTTTTTTATTGTTTTTTCATTACATTACTTTTTTTTAAAAGGAATTTCAAATTCTAAGACAAATATATAAATTAAGAGAATTGAAAGAAAATAACAAACCAAATTCTTATTCACTATTGAAAGAAGAAATTATTAGCAATGAGACAAAGGATCTTGATGAGGCTCTCTAGGACATAATCAAACTCAATGGATAATTGATCACCTCAAATTACAACTAAAGTTTTATATTATAGAGGTAATATCTCAACTCTATAGCACTTGAGAGACTTAAGGTGCCTAAAAACAACAAATCAACAACAGGTTTAATGATAAAGATAGTTGCTTAAAAACGTTTTATATTTATATGATTATGATGCACATAAATGACTTTGTTTTCTATAATGTTCGGTGGATGCAATGTGATGTGCTAGTGAGATCTTAAAGAACACAAGATAATCAAGGATATACATATGTACACCTTGATCTTTGTTATTCTAGAACATGCTATCATTGCACTTCCTTTTTGAATTGTTTGATTATCTTTCTTATCTTTAATTGGCTTTATATCATTCGAAATTTCTTTCTGGTTTTGTCAATAGTTATTTGGGTTTAAACACTAATCAAGGGAAGCTAATAAAATTTGGTCTTCTCAACCAAAGGTCAATCTATATACACAAATTGTTTCTATTAATGTTTCATTAAAGAAGGTATCAACTAAAATTAAATTGAACAAAGATAAGATACTCATACATATATTTTGCAGGAGTATTTTCTAGGTCATACAATCTTTGATAACTCAAAATTTTTTTTTTTTACTTTATTTTAATTGTTTGCAAAGTGGATTGACTATTGTGTTTGTGGTTGAGTTGTGTGTGTTCGTTTCTTTGACTTATAGTTTCATATTTGTATGTGTTCTAGAAATTGAGGAATATGTCGTAGTAACTTAGAGTAGTAGTTGAGGTAGTGACATACAATGATCACAATGGTTGTGTTAGGACTCAAATTGTCTATTCCCCTTTTCTACTCGAGTCTCTTCCCTTTCTGTGTCTCAATGAAATGTAACCCATTATAGATAACCGAAAGTTTGAATAGGTCATTTTGCTTTTGTCTTGCCTTTGAGTGTTGTATTAGGTCCCCTCTTTCATGTTTTGGTTAGACACCTTTGTTGAGAAATCAAAATTGGTCAAGATTGAGGTTTGTTTGTACTCCTTATTGTTAATTCCCTTTCAAACTTATGATTCCCCAAAACCCATTGAATCCTATAAAACTTCTTCTCTATCACTTATTGGGCTTCACTGTATAATGTAGGAAGATGAGATCTAAACCCAAGATTTAAACTAGAGAGTTATCCATTCACCATTTACAACATTAATTGAGATATAAGCAGTTAGGCCAAATAGTTTAGCTATGCGCTTTGATGATTATTTCATTTTTTATTGTTGATGATTGAGATGTGAAAATGTGAGAGCTAGGTCAAATGATGCAAAATTGTCAATAATCCACATAAACAAATAAATGAAGAACTGGAAATCAATTGAGATGTACATAAATGTATAGACATAGAAAGGAACCTGTGTCTAAAATTGGGGCTCAAAATTGATGGACACTAGAGCTAGGTGCCATAGTCTTGACAAGCAACCAAGTGGAAATAGGTGTCGGATGTGGGCCCATAAACCTTCAAACTTCCTTCCCTCCAAATTTTAGGCAAAATTGGGAGGATTATTGCACTAATTGTCAAAATCTAGGACACTGGTGCTAATTGCCATACTCTAGGAAATTAATGCTAATTGACATAGTCCAAGGTTTTTTCGATGAACTTTGTCTCTATTTGCACTTTCTGCATATTGTATTCTCTGTTTTTAGATTGTCATATGGACATAGAAAAGAGAGGAAACTTGTTGGGTTGTATAGGGGCTTGCCTAAGTCAAATGTCGGGTAGGTGTTAACCTCTACTACAACGACGATTATTAGAAAGGGAGCTTACCCTTGCAGGCCAAAGACTAAATCTAAAATGAAATGCTTGAATTGAAGTGTTAAAATGTGATGATTATAACTTCGATTGATGATGCAATGCTCTTTAGGTAAGTCCTCCAAGTGTTGATGCAATAATATGATAAATCATAACAAAATCCATAATACAAACATACTTGAAGACAACTTGCTATAGCTTGATACTCCTTGTACTAATATTTGCTCTTGATAGAAGAATATTTTCTCTTGAATTGGAATGATAGAATTTACTAGATTGAAAATGATAAAAATGAATTAAAGGTGGTGTCTTTTATAAGGTTCTCGAGTTATTTTTGCATTTTGACCAACTTATAACAATTATTAGCACAAACCGAGACCAAATTTGGTAATGTTTAGGCCAACGTATTACTCTCTCAAATTTTTAGCCAAAAAACATCGGACTACATGTAGTTAAGACATGATCCTGACAAAATAGACCTTGCTTTTGCGGGAAGGGAGATAATCAGACCCTAATATTGGATTTGGAAATGTCTTGTAGAATAATAACATTTAAGTGGGAAATAAAGTAACTTGAAATTTAAAATAAGATAGAGCCCAAATAATCTCGAAAGGACATATAAAAGGCACACTAAAATAAGGACTTAAAGACTCGAGACTGCAAGGAATAACCCTTTCTATTAAATGGGTAATTAAAGCTTTTGATGGTAGTGAACCATGGAAGGTTCTGATTAGGAACAACATTAACTCTGCTACTCCAAAAGGGGCTAAGGCTTGGAAAGGGCTCTCATTTTCTAACCTCCTCACCCGTAGGCATTCTATCCAATCTATAGGTTCCATTGTTTTCTTGAGACTATGGAAAGCATGGCATTCATTAAGAATAATATTACTACATCAAATTTTGGAGCAACAATAACCAAGTTTATGGTAATAGATCTATTTGATGGAATTTGGAATACAACAGTAAGACTTTAACACACCTTTAGGGATATTTTGAAAAAAAAAATGGATTCATCTTGGAATTAATTGTTTTGGTGATATTATTAGGAATGGTTTGCTTATTGAGTGCCCCCCACTCAGTAATAGTTATAAAATACCTTATTCTAATTGGAGGACATATTTTGTCTTTGGAAATACATGCAAAATATACAATTTTTGTATTCATTGTTTTACTGATAAAGATCAATATATGAGCTTTAATTGGATTGATGGATCTTTTTAAAATAAAATAAAGACAAAAGATATTTATAATCATTGGCTAACGAATTTGATATTGTTGAACATATTAATAGATGTTGGGTCATTCAGTTGGACAATAAGAAGTGACACAAATGTTATAAAGCTCTTTGGTCTAACTGTCTTGAGCCTAAAAATGCTTGTTTTAGATGGATGTTGGTAATAACAGTCTGTCATACTAAAAGTAGCATGATGCTGATAAGATCTGCACTTTTAATTAAAAAAAACAAAAAAAACTATTAAGCATATCTTTTTGAATGTTTTTTTTTCCCTAAAGAAGTATCGAATATTTTCTGCAATTGATTACATAATTGGAATATGAATAACCAAAAGTATTGGTTAGAAATTCTCACTAGCCATGTAGATGGTATTGGAAAAATTCATAATCTTTCTAGTTATCTCTTTCAACTGAAATCTTATGGATAATTTGGAAGGCGAGAAATGATGAGGTTTCTAATAACAGTAGGAGGATGCTTAGTGAGGCTTTTAAAGAGCCCATTTTTTTACCATGTTGCATTGTAGGTCATGGTATCCATGAAAATATCCAACGCAAAGTTCCTCAAGGTACTAGGAGATGGACTTATTATGGTGGACAAATAAGATAAATACTATGGACATACCTGGGAATACAAGAATAGTACTGATCCCACATTCCACAAAGAACTGGTGGAGTACCATAAGAAATACAATGAGGAGGATCAACCAAACAAAGCGATGAAGAAAAAGGAATATTCGAGACCCAAAATCTTCTTCAATTCTAGCAAAAAATCAGACATTGAGGAAGTTAAATCCAATGAGGATGTCTCAGCGGTATAACCCCTCCTTCGGGGTATTGGGAATGAAAAAAAATAGTGAAAGCAGAGTTGACTTGTATATTGTCCTAGTAGGTTTTGACATTTGATATATGTTGTTCTGTTGTTATGTATTACCCTCGTATAGTTTGGTTATAGAGATATGATATAAATAGTCTGATACTGTAGGCTCTAATGCCTATGATGCTATCAACAGTCTGATAAGTTATTGCAGGCTCTACACCTTTAATGATATAGTGAGTTCTAATGTTTTGTTATATTTTTTTTTATCGATATTCAATATAAAAAATAAGCAAAAATTCCTCTTCCCATCTCTCTCTACTTCCTTATATATCTCACTCTTTCACCTACTCATATTATATACTCATTGAAACAAACATTTAAGAATAAGTGTCATTTCTGTATGCGTTTTTACTAATATATATATATATATATATATGAGAATGATTTTGGATCTCTAGGAGTTATAATGTAGATTTTAGGCTTTGGAAGTTTTATATTGATAAGTAGGAGATATTTTCCACAACAAGTCAAATTGTGATATTGCTATCAGGATTTAGCTATATAGTTTTTGAGTCAAACTCATTGACCCATGTTTCATAAGTAGTGGTTCACAAGAACCCATCTCTCGTGATAATGAATGGAACACTTAGCACTCATTGCATCTAGGTGATGCTCATAGAGGTGAAGCACCGAGACTTTCTGAGAGGTCACCCATCCCATTATTACTCCAGCTCAAGCTCACTTAACCATGAAGTTTCCTCCAAGGTTAAGCCTCTCTCTCTCTCTCTCTCTCTCTCTCTCTCTCTCTCTCTCTCTCTACCAAGAAGATGATTCTATTGTCTACAAGAAGATGATTATATTGTCTACACTTTAGCTATATGAAACCAAAATGTGGTGTGACCACTTTTTAGTCCCTCATGTTTCTGCACTTACCCTATGAAATATTGTACATATTTTTATGTACATTCAAAACATTTCTTTGCCCTTTTTTACTCGCTACATAGCGCCTATAGATAAATGCATTGCCAAAAATAGAAATTGGATTTCACACTATAATTCTCAAGGCAATATTTTCTTGGTTATTTTTGTTGCATAGTTTTGTAAAATTTATGGCTTTCTAGTTGAGGACAATAAAAGCATAGACACTTTTCTTACTCCACCATTCAGGCCAAGTGTTGATTTTTTCAGCACCTACACGCATCTCCTTAATGAACTTTTGCTCTAGGTTTGATATAGTCAATATTTTGGCTTTGTATGCATTACATTTGTTGTGGATAAATTTACCTCCTACTTTAGCATCCTCCACATGACCTGTTATTCATTCCAATGCTCCTGCACAATAGGGGCTCATCTCCTCCTTTTGGAAAAAGACTCAACCCAACTTCTCTTATTATAAACATGAAATTTCCATAGTCCATAATGTTCTTAGCTTGTTTTTTTAGATTTAATTGTGTAGATTTTCAATGCCAACATTTCAAATTAAACTCTATGATCCATCATCTAGGAAAGAAAGGATGAGAAGAGAGTAGAAGTGAGAATTTAGCCGACCAAGATGCCTAACTTTTCTTGTTGCACACAATGCCTTTGTCATTCGTGCTTTCACCTAGTCAAACGTTGTTATTATTTGATAAAAATACTTAGGTTATTCATGTAATTTTATTAACAACAACCTTTTATGTTGGACCCCCATGGTCAATCCTAACCATCCCCTTGACATTTGTTTTAATGTCAAATTTGAACAAGTGGTTTAGATAAACCATCAAGTGTTTGTGAAAGTAGGGACATATTCTTTTTTCTATAACTTGCCAATGTGGGAGGTCTTTTGAAAGTATAAATAATCAACAAGAAGATGATTCTATTGTCTACACTTTAGTGTCGAGATTAAAAAATTATACCCCTTTGATACTTTTTTTTGCTTCTAAAGTCATTATTGTGAGCAAATTTTGATGGGGCATAACATTCACCCTAGTTATTTAATTTTTTCAAATTTTCTTTAATTTCTATTGAAATTTGCAAGGAATTCATATTTTATTTTGATCTTAAGATTTAAATTGCCTACTTTTGTAGAAATTCTAAAAATCACTATGCATTTATAAACAATTGATTTGGAATACACTATTAACACAAGTTATAACTTTACGTTCACATCATTCTACGAGGGCTTATGTTTTAGCACAAATCATTTTAGGAGGTAAACTTTTATTTAAAATTGATATTTATCAAAAATTAGATTATGTCTAGAAACTACAAAATAAATGCATATATTATGGTATCATTCAATTGTTGGAAACAACAAGGATCCCTTGTAAACAAATACTCTCCACTAACCAACAAGTTGCAAAATGGGAAATATGTTTTAGCACAAATCGTTTTAGGAGGTAAACTTTTATTTAAAATTGATATTTATCAAAAATTAGATTATGTCTAGAAACTACAAAATAAATGCATATATTATGGTATCATTCAATTGTTGGAAACAACCAGGATCCCTTGTAAACAAATACTCTCCACTAACCAACAAGTTGCAAAATGGGAAATATCATAAGCAATTGTCCCATTGTCACTGAAAACTAAAAAGAAGTGTCTTGCATATAAAGACAACTAAGAAGACGTGAGAAGGTAGGAATGAACTACCCCTCCAAGTATATGACAACTATAGGGCTCTATGGATTAGTGTTGGGACACTTGATGAGTTTACTTGAGTTGAGACAATAGTCTCTCTAACATCCCACAAGGTGAGGAGAGATTTTCTCAACCCTCTATCTGAGCTTAACCATAATGTCAATAAGAATCAACTAAGTAGGCTAAAAGAAAACTAGGTAGGTAAAATACCTTTTCATACTAATGCCCTCCCTTAAGAAAAACTTAGGGAGTAAGATAATTGCAAAAATGATGAGTCTCGACAACATGACCTAATATGGTACTTATGTACAAATAAAGATGTCTCATAAAAAGGGAAAAAGCCCTGTGGGAACATAAATCCCTTCTAAAAGAGAGAATGGGAAGGATAAGACCTACAAAATATCCATGTGAAGATGAAAATGATGATGAACGACTTCTGAAGTATGTCAAGAATTGTAAACTCTGTCGAAAGATGAAAAAGTATATGTTGGAAGTAATGAACCTCCAAAAGAAAGAGATCAAGAGACAACTATGATAGAGAACACAAATAAAAAAAAGCATGAGTGTCATGTAGTACACTACTTAGAAGTGCCTGATGTTCAACATATATGATCAAAGAACATAAATAAAAAGGCACAAAAAAATACACGATTGAAAAAAACAATTACTCAAAAGACCTCCATTTGAATGAGAAACAACTTCCTAAAGTTGAGGTAAAAAAGAAAACAACTCAATTCAATGGATAGGAGTCAAAATTAGGGGGAAAATGATGATGTCAACATTCAACATTATCCTTATAGGGTGATGATGGGATGCTGACTAGACATGGTGGCTGAGTTGGTGCTGAGGTGACGATCTAGCGTGACAAAAAAAGAATATTCTCAAGGAATATTGTAGGAATAAAAAATAAAAACACTTGCACATGGTATGTAGCTGTTGTGAAGTACATGCACAGGTGCAGTACATTGCACAATATTGTATAGTATTGCATAATGTACCTACACAAAATGACAATAAACAAGTGTTTTATCTTTTTAACAAAAAAATTCTTGAAAAAAATAAAAATACTTAAAACACGTGTTTTTTGACTTCGAATAAAAAGATTTTTAGGCAGAGCGAGAATAGAAGATTGATGTAGCGGTATGACAATACAATCATATAGATTTCCTTATGGCCAACAAGGGAACTCAAAAAAATGTCACAAACTTTTCGACCTCCATATCCAAAGTGCCTTGAAAATAGGGATTTTTGGCTCTTTTGAGCACGATGGTGAGGTTGGTTTCATTCCTTTATGCCCAATTTTTTCATTGACTGCCAAATTTTTTCATAATGCATGCCCTCAAGAAAAACTTAAAAAACTCAACTACTCAGATTTGAACAAATTGATAGTTGATATATAGGTTTTAGGATGCGTGAACACAATGGTGAGATCAATTTTACTCCATGATGCCCAAATTTTGCCTTCTGTTCGTGACCCTCTCAAAATCAAGCCTAAAAGGGAGAGATTTCGTAAGTGCTTTGATGCCATGTTGGAAACAACCAATATCCCTTGCAAATAAACTCTTCACTAACCAACAAGATGCAAAATGAGAAATATCATAAGCTCAATCGTCACATTGTCACTAAAATATGTACAAGTGTTGGGGCACTTAGTGAATCTAAATGAGGTGAGACAAAAATCTCTCTAACCTCTCATAAGGTGAGGGGAAATTATCTCAACCCTCTAAGTGAGATTAACCATAGTGTGAATAGGGCTCAAATAAGTAGGGTAAGAAAACCGGTTAGGTAAAACACCTTTTCACACTAACATCAACATGATGGTGAGTTTTGTCCTCATATCTCATATTACCTCCTCCAACTTTTGTTGGATCACAAAATTTGAATCACCTATTGCAAACTTGAATCTAGAGTTTATATTTCGATGACTTCCAAGGAATATTTATATCAATACATCAAGGTTATTTCTTTAGATTTGCCACACTGCAACACATTTCAACTAGACATCATTTCTATTTGTAGAGTCCCACATAGTAGATTTGGGTAATATAATTGAGGACATTAGTCTTCTATTAGATGACAATCACATTAACACTATTGTCAACCCATCTTTTGATCTTTCTCTTTCCCTTTCTTCATCAACTAAACTATAGTGACTAATTTTGTAGATCTTCATGAATCCAATTTGTCTCAATTAGATCATCATCTATTGTGACATTGTTTGTAGGAGCATAGATTATCATTTGTCCAGTTGTCACCATAAATCCATGGTTTGTATACTTTAATATTTGCAGTACATGTATCATCCTATTAGTATATTTGTCACATTCTACTATTAGCTTTGAGACATATGAGTGTCATTTGAAGACATCATCATGAGCATCATCTTTTCTCTTTCGGACCATGTGTAGAATTTAGAGTCATTCGTCTTAATTCCTACATATTCCTATTAGAAATGGCATGTCATCTTGTACACATTTATGGTGTTGTTTATATCCAAGGGAAGAAATTCGTTCAATAATTATGGATCATCTTCAACATCCAACATTGAGCATCTTCCAACTCTACATTTATCATTATGAGGGGAGACTACATGGTTTCTCTTTTCATCTTAGTTTTGAGTGTGAACATTTCCATGCATGGAGTTCTTTCCTTCTCATTTTTTTAAAGGGTCACATAAACCTTCTCTCTTTTCTCTCTTATGGGGGTTTGAAACAATTGTTGTACTTTATGCTATAATTAGTCCTCGAGTGGTCATCATGAGTCCTTGTATCACTTGTACATTTCATTGCATCAATTCTTCTTTTGGAGAGGGAGTTTTATTTCTCATTGGTTTTTTTTCCTTTACTCCATTTATGAAAAATTTGTACATGGATACCTAACATGACCTAGAAGTTGGGACCCATCATCATTTTTGGATATATTACTTCCAAAGTTGCACCTAAATGTGGTGTTAGTGTAAATAGAATCTTTACATATCTAATTAGGATATTACCTTTCTATGATTGACCTATTCACTCATATCTTAAGTTTACCTAGGTTTTTATGCTTTTGCCTTGCCTCATCTAGTTGTGACACTTGTTTTCTTCTTTAGAGACATATAGTACATGAATACTTACCACTTGTTAGCACACATGTCATTTGAGCTAGATAAATGTTTACACATTTGAAGAGGTAGTCAATCATTATATTCTACCTTTCAACCTCCTTTTTCTTGTCTATTTATGTAAGTTCTCTATGTACATTTTACATATTCTTCATTTTGTATGATAGACATACCATTGTGCATAATTTTGTTCACTCGTGGAGGGTTGTTTCTTGTTTTCAAATCTTAGCATCCTCCATCAGGTTTTGCCTCATCCATAATTTGTGTGAATCAAAGTAAAAGGAAAATAGAATAACTGAGAATTTGGTACTACTTAGTGCGAAAATTATAATAAAATAGAAAAGTAAATCAAATATATAGATAAAAGATGTTAAATATGAATATATTTAAGATATCTATGCTGGTATTAAGAGTTTAGATAGAGTTGCAAGCGAAGGTGACAAGGGATGAAAGGAAAAGAATAAATTTTCAAAGGAAGGAGAAATAAGAGATAACAAGGATTTGGTCTATGCAGATTCAGATCATCTTGGAATGCAAACCATAGACTTGTCAAAGAGGTGTCGGTAGACAAAGAATTGTTAGAAGATTTGGTAGTTATTTGTAGATTCATAGGGTCGAAGAAAAAAAGTGCTGTTATTAGGATTTGGGCCAGAGAGTCATGGAAGATGGAAGTGATATTAAAATTTATGTCCATAGGGTTTTTTACTAATATTTTCAAATCAAGAAGAAAGAGAAAATTCTGCAAGGAGGTTGATTGAAAATGAAGAAAGATCCATTATATATGGAAAAATGGCATATGAATTTCAATCCCCTGGTGTTTAACCCTTATGAAACTCTCAATTTCAATCCCCTGGTGTTGAACCCTTATGAAACTCCCATGTAGATTGAGTTATATAACTTACCTATTGAATACTAGTCTGAAATGTGTTTGGAAATTATTGGTAGATCTTTAGGAACTATTATGGATATTGATGCAAATTTGGCTAATGGTGATTCATATTTATATGCTAGAATAAAAGTGGTTGTGATCAAGAGGATTCCAAAGGAAGTTAGATTTTGTGTTTCTGGTAATCATTGGAGACAACAAATTGAGAGAGGAGAAAAAGTTTATTTTTTCCTTTGGTGTTGGAGAAGAGACCATATGGAAAATGATTGCAGAATGATTCCAAAAAAGGTGGCAGGTGGATGCCAAAAGTAAGAAATCAAAATCTAGAATTAAAATTTATTAAAAATCCTGGTGCGGCGATTATTATACAACCTAGAGATCTTCTGAAAAAATGGCAGTGGTGGTTCTGGTTCTAGTATCGTAGAACGTCTATGAGGCTAAACATAGCCTATGGGACAGCTAGGCAACTTAAGCCGACTTCAATAATTCGGTTCTTTTCTTGTGCAAGTTGATGATGAGCACACCTAACTTCTCAATGTACTCCTCGCTGAATAGGTTATGCCAAGAGCTACCATATATAGTATCCGTAAATATAATTTAGGACGGTGATTTTAATGCAATTATTGATTTAAGTGAAAAGAGTGGTTATACGCATATTTAATAGAATTATGATTGATTTTAGAGACTTTACTAGATTGCATTCCCAAAATGGAGTTTACACATGGACAAATAGAAGGGCAAGCTTTACAAATATCTTAAAAAGATTTGATAGATTTTTCATTGACAATTACTGGTTAAATAATGATTTTGCTTTATCCTCTAGTATATTGCCTTATTCAGTATTCAATTATTACCTTGTTCTCTTGGAAGTAAAAAGCAGTGAGTGACCAAAAAGAGGATATTTTAAATTCGAAAACATGTCGTGGAGGGCACCAAATTTGAAGGATAAAATTGAAGTATGGTGGAAAGGAAGTGATATATTTCAAGGAACTTTAAGTTTCAAATTCATAAAAAGATTGGGTTTCATTAAAAATAAATTGAAACAATAGAATAGAGAATGTTTTAAGAATATTTTCTTGGAAAAAGAATGAGTGGAGAATGAATTTATAGAATTAAATGAAAAAGTCATCAAAGGAATAATGTTATTGGATGCTTTTTAAAAAGAAAATGAACTTAAGAAAAACGTAATTGAACTTTTACTACGAGAGGAACTTTACTAGAGGGACAAAGCTTGTGAGAATTGGCTTGCTGAAGGGGATAAGAACACGAAGTTCCTCCATGCTTCTATGAAAACCCATAGGGAGAAAAATGGGATCGAGTATTTTGTTGCCAAATGGTAATATTTGTAAGGATACTCCAGATTTAGATGCGGAAGTAATCAAGGTTTTTTAAGAATCTTTTGGCTAATAATTATGTGAAAGACGTAGATAATAAAGATCCAATCTTCTTTGTTATTCCCAAATGTGTTTTTGAAGAATACAATATGATGCTAATGCATTGAGTTTCAGAAGAACAAATAAAAATGGAGTATTTCAATTACACCTTGATAAAACTCTTGGTCCCAATGGATTACTGGCAAAGTTTTATCAAGTTTGTTCGAGTATTTTAGGTAAAGAAGTGTGGGAGTTGGTTGAGGATTTTTGGAAAAATCATATACTAGTTTGAGATATTAATAATATAGCCATTATCTTGATTTATAAAAAAGACAAATGCACATTGTTAGAAAAGTTGCCAATCTCTTTGTGCAACACCATTTATAAAACTATATTTAAGGCCTTGATTAATAGATTAAAAAAACATAGGGAAAAATTATTGCAAAAGAGCGGAATGGATTCACTCCAAGAAGAGACATCACATACAACATAATTTTGGCAACAAAAACAATTCATTCTATGAATGCAAATAAAATCAAAGGTATGTTTATCAAGATGGATGTTAGCAAGGCTCATGATAGAGTGCAATGGGAGTTCCTTCTGGAGGCACTGAGAAGATTTGGATTTTGTAGTAATTGGATAAAAGTTATTAAATTTTGCATCTCTTCTCCTTGTTACTCTGTTATGGTTAATGACTCTATGTGTGGATTTTTCGAGCTTTCCAATGGACTTAGACGGGGAGATCCGATCTCTCCATTCTTGTTCATCTTGATCGCAAAAGTTATGGGAAGACTGACATGAAAACTAAGAGAAATGAAATTTAAAAATGACGTTATATCAAAAGAAATCTTGAACCAACCACTCATGCCCAGTTTGCTAATGAAACGATTCTCTTTGGAGAAGCAAATTTTTGAGAAGCAGAAGTAATAAAGGAGACTTTAGAGGTCTATACTAGGTCAGTTTTTGAACAAAGATGAATCTCACATTTTCTTTTCAAATATTAAAAAGTTGGCTCAAAACAAGATTAGCAAGTTCTTGGGATTCCCTATTGCATCTCTACTTGTAATGTATCTTAGGGATCCTTTAATTATTGGAATGAGTAGATCTTCTTTTTGGGAAGAATTGTTAAAGAATTGTAGGAGAAAAAGTGCTTGGAAGAACAAATGGCTCTCATTGGCATGAACGATGATGATGATTAAATTGGTTTTGTCGGTTGTTCGGATCTATGTGATGTCATATTTTAGACTCACTTTAAAAATATAGTTTCTAGGATGGAAGGTATTATGAATAAAAATTATGGGTAGAGGGAAAAGGAGAATGGTACATTCCATTAGGGCCCGTTTGGGTACTGGAATACCATATCCTAGATATGGTCAACTTTGGAAGATGCTGCAATTCAAGAAGATTCCTATCCTCAAAATGAAATCCGGAATATGGACTGACCCGTTTGGTTCACCCGAAAGATGACTGAGAAGATGCATAAGGAATTTTAATTCCTTATTTTTTAATTTCTTTGAATATGGTATGTATATGTGTGTATATATACACACATGCACACATGTGTGTTAGAGTAGTCATATTATAGCTAATAATTAAATCATTTAATTATTAGTCTATTATACTCTATGCTTAAGTTATACTTAGGCAGCTTATTATTCTTTAGGATTTTCCCCTTTAGGGTTTCGGTATCCTTTTATAAGGACTCACCGCTTTGCATTTCATTATGGAGTTCTTTTACATCACATTGTAATCTAGAAACATATTGTTAATATATTGTTTTCTGTTGCATACGATGTCTCCTCTGGCTTTTT
The DNA here is from genome assembly GCA_018584345.1 of Thuja plicata. Taxonomy (NCBI): domain Eukaryota; kingdom Viridiplantae; phylum Streptophyta; class Pinopsida; order Cupressales; family Cupressaceae; genus Thuja; species Thuja plicata. The sequence goes on along the minus strand of MU228063.1, from coordinate 1,041,820 downwards.
GGCTGCCATAGCTATTCTTCTCTCTTCTGTCTTTGCTTCTACTTTGTGACAGGTTTGCATGCAAGTGTTCTTGGGAGAATAGGACATTTCCTATTTCAAACATGGTATCAGAGCCATCCTGCAGCTTGCTGTTCATTTTTTGTTGAAGCATACCAGACACAGAGGGTTTCAGAGGTTTTTGTGGTGTTTCAGGGGCAGGCTTTGGTTATGGTCACTTTGGGCTCAAACGGACATTGCCATTGAGCTCAGAGCACCCCAAAACCCCAGAAACGACATAAAATTTGTCCATTTTGGACTACTGGACTCTGAGGCAAAAATATTTTGGTTTCCTGTGTCGTACAACACGGAAACCGAGGCAAAAATTTCAAAAAAAAATTTAAAAACCCTTATTTTTTTAAGATTTTTTTATGCGTTCAAAACGCGTGCAGTGCTTTTTCAAAGGCGCCACCGTCGGGCCGCCATCGCTCCACCGGGGCCCGGCCCCCGCCGATGCGCCTCCTGCTGACCCTGCTGCCCACGCCGCCCTCCGCGGCCCCCGCCACCGCTCCGGCCCCTTCGGCCCCGCCGACCCCCACC
>MU228063.1:954028-1012687 GCA_018584345.1 Thuja plicata | reverse complement strand
TGATAGGCATACGTTTCACGGTTTCACAGTTTCATGGATCTTCGTCTTACATACATTTATGATTTGATGTCTTATGGATTATCATCTTACATAATACATTATTACATTCTATGATTTGACTCATTATGATCCTATGATTGCCATTTAGTTTTACTGTTTACAGTTTACTTCAGCTACAATTTACATTCTATGTGTAACGCATGTGATGGATTTATCATTTATGTTCCTTGTTTATGTATGTTAGCTTCTATTTGATGATGTTATAGTGTTTTTAAGTTATATTCAATAAAGGGTGCATAAAATAAGTTTTAAATTGTTAAAATCTCTAAATTTTAAGGGTTTTTTAAATTTGCCGATTCATGGGCGATTCGATTCCGATTCCGATTCATGGGCGATTCGCGATTCGATTCGGCCTTGCCGATTCCGAGACGATTCCGATTCACGTTTCTTTGTATTAAAAGCATGCACAAAATAAGACTAAAGCTTTTGCACAAAGAGCAAGAATTTTTTAGGGTAGCATTTGCATGAATTCAAAGTTACATTTTATACTAAGAATGGCGCCCATTTCACCAAGGATAATTTTGTATGGCTTAACACTAAAAGTTAGTTCAATTTTATTGACTCCCCATGATCTTTTCTGCAAGTAAAGTATTTCATCACCATTAACAGAATGTCAGTAATGCAATTCACTATAAGTATTATAATTGTCATTATGATGTTTCAAAATAAGGTGTAGTATTATAGGTCGAGAGTGATTCTGTTTACAGGGTTCTTAGTGTTGTCTCCATAAAAATATTGTATTGTTATTTAGTTCAGTACCTATTTGGCCGATTCTATGCTCCCCTTGTGATGATATTTTTTTGGTTGACTAATTTGCATAGTCTTTGCAATTCTTCAGCATAAGCTTGTTTCTGACAGTGTTAATTGCTTAACTACAATGGCAGTGATTGATTAAATAATATAGAAAGCATGCAAGTCCGAGGCATACAAGACTGTCATCTAGCCCTTTCTTCCTACTCTTGAATTTTCCTGAATCCCAGAATCTGGCATTTATCTAAATTTTACATGTAAACACATTGTATGGGGCTTGAAATTCTGTTCATTGGAAATTGCTTTGCATTTTGTAAACATCGTTACAAGCTTGTACTGGTTACAAGTACCCATGCTGCAGAGGGATGTAAATGTTGTCTCCAAGCCAAGTTTGGTCCTGTTAAAGATTCAGTCCTGTTGCATATAAGGGTGATTTCCAACTGTATTTCTACCCAGGAGAATTGCTTTTTTGTTATTTTGTCACCTTCGCAACATACATTAGGCAACGTCTAAACAGCCAACTAAAACGTTGAGTGTCACCTTGGTAACACTGCTTTTTTTCAAGTGTTATCAAGGTAACACTCAACGTTTTAGTTGGCTGTTTAGACGTTTCCCATACATTAGGGGCAGATGTTTTTATTTTCTTTGTTGTTGTCTTCTTGCTGACATTGTTGAATGATTGATGTTGCTGACTGTTCAAATGTTACTAGGATTTGAGGATGCTGAGCGATGCAAGGTACGGGTGTGGACCACTGAATGTACAGCTCCAGAACTTGTGTAATCAGATACATATATGAGGTTGAAACCCAGGGGTACACAATTTGAATAATTTATTATTAGGTAAATGGGCACTGCAGGTGTGGGAAGATTATCAGTGCTTGGTATACTCCCAAGCTTGGTAGAGATTTCAAATCCCAGCAGGAGAAAAATTCTATAAAGAATTAGTCAGAAAAAGAAATCCTCCATCAGCTTTTATGGGCTTCCACAAAGAGCATCTCACGCAGCAAATCGACATCTAGCTTAGTTGTGACCTTAACACAACTTTACCTTTGTCTACATCCATTTGCACTAAAAAACTACATTTCGACTGTCCAAAAGTTTCGAAATTAATGATCTAATTCACTGTAGTCAAATGATAGGGAAATGAGTCTATCCAGAAAAAAGTTTCTTCTTTTGGTCAATCTCTCTAAAACTTGCAGCAGTGAAAATATGGGTATAAGTGGTCTGAAAGAGAGTCAGAAGGGAATGACATGAAATCAGTTCGCTTTATGGGTGAAGATGGATTAGGTTCTTTGAACTTATAATGCTTTTAACCTTTACAGAACTTGTGGATAGTGTGTGTCAATCAGCTGCTCTTAATTTGGAAACGTGTCTTGAAATGTGGGTGCATCCTAGATGCACTTAAGATGCCCTAGGGTTTGTGCAGTACTTGTACCAACATACTGGTACAATATATATTGGGGTTGGGTTTCTCCCAATAGTAGTTGCACCTTGATAATGTACTCTTATCTATCATGCTATTGTGTGTTTATCTCTGCAAAAACTAAATTATATGTCATATCAATCAAGTATATATTATAATTTGCACAAGATTTGACGTATCCACACTCAGCTGTGGTTTTTTGTTGCAATTTATGTACTCTGGCATTTTTAATCAACTTTTTGGTTGTATTTGCTTCAAATTTATTATCTGTTGATTCTTATGTTAGCAATGTAAGATTATCTTTGAGGCACTCAAGATCTGCACTGTCAGGTAGGAATATATCAAAAACATTGTTGGAACATGCAGCCAACGCCCTGTCATGTAGGTGCAATGAATTCTTCGACATTAAAGTACCTGATGATTAAAATAAAATACAAGGAGATGAGCTCATTTGCTTTCAGTAATGAAGTTCACAAGTCCCATATAGCTTGGAGTAACTGAAGGATGGCGACTCATGAAAACATTCCTCCCTCTTGGTGGGATTATGGCACAAGTTGCTTTGATCGATTCTATATGTGCATATATATTAATTATATAATAAGTGTTTTCAATTCCCAAATGAAGGTCCTAAGTTTTGGTGGTATATGAGTTCGATTTCATAACATTGAATGAAATCTGATGGGGTTTGGGTTTTATATCCACTCGTGTCAATCAGAAGTGTTATTCCTTTATGTGAGCTTGTCTAAGTGAATAATTAAGAATATTAATAATTAGTTGTGGTAACCACAAACTTCCAGAGGTTCTTGGATTTGCTTAAACGTGGTAAGACTTATCGAGTCTTGAGTGGGAAAAGGCCATCTAGGGTCTAAAGGCTTGGTTTCGAGTTTTAGTCTAATGGCGTACCCACATGGGTTTTTAGGTCTCCATTGTCTCTCTTTTAAACAAGTCATGCTAGACCATTGTGTTTTATTAGTATGCTTGATCGTGCTTGACCATTATGTTAGTCACTCCATGAATTAGGCTATTGCAATGAATATTCATGAACATCTAGCTCAAAGATAACAAATATTTTTTGAAAAAGAAAAAGAAAAAGATTTAAAATTAATGGTTGCATTCCTTGAAGCAAGGAGATACCAAAAAAAAGTAACATATTTTTTGAAAAAGAAAAAGAAAAAGATTTAAAATTAATGGTTGCATTCCTTGAAGCAAGGAGATACCAAAAAAAAGTAATCTTAAGGTTGGATTAAGTTTGAGGATGCTTAGAGATTGGGCTCATATAGATTGTCTAATTGATGAAGACATGGAGATAAGCTCAGTTGCTAATTAATATTTTTTCATTTCTTTCTAAAAAGTTTTCTAACTATGTCCAATTTTTTTAAGTGCTTATTTCCTCATACTTTCATCTTTTCATGAAACCTTGGCATCTAGAATTTATTGCAACTTCAAGAGTTCTTTCTAAGTTTTTTATTTAGATTTTCCTAGTAAATGGTTTCCTAAAAAGATGATTCTCAAAAAGTTTTGGTATACGTTTGGTTCCTATTTGGGAACCTCACAAATTAGTAGGAGGCAAAAATTATAATTATGCTCGAATATGTTTGGAACTAGATTTATATAATCCTTTGCCTAAAGCTTTAGTGGGAGACTTTTTTGGCATCAAACCCTAGATTATGAAGTCATTTGTTTCATATGTAGTGAATGTCATCGTTATGAACATCTATATCAGGATTGCCCCCCAACTTGAATCAAATGATTCTTTCAAGAAACTAGGACAAGATAATAAAAAAGGATGAACAAAAAAATTAGCACGATAACCAAGTCTTTATGACTGGGCTTAATGTTAATTTGGCTTTACCATGGCTCATAGGAAAGGTAAAGCTTAAGCCCCTCTAAATCCTAAAGAAGTAGAAGCTGGGTAATAGAGATTGAAATAATTTTTCTAAGAGAAATAACCACCAAATTTTAAGATGCTCAAGATGAAAATTGTAAAGATACAGTAGCAAATCATGGGAATGATGAAATAATGTAGGATCAATAAAAGATGCTAACTTTTTCAATGAAGATCTTTTAAATGCTTATTACCATTGCCAGTGTACACCATGCTCATTTCGTGTGAAGTCAATCTATTGTTTCTACCTAGAACCCTCTTTTTATTTCTAATTCTCAAACTTCTGAATTTTAGGAAACTCTTATTGCCTTTTCAAAGCAATAACATGTGCTTGAAACCCTATCAAGCACTAAGATAAACAAGAATATCTTTTATCCAAAATATATCTTACAATTAGGACTACTCAAAAAAAATGTCATCCTTCAACTTAGACTTCGAGTACTAAACAAATTTAGAATAGGACATAGGGAGATAAGAGGCACTCAAAGCAACTCACGAGATTGATCATGATAAATTCAAACATTTGGAAGAGCACTTGTTTGTTTTGGGTCTTCTCAATCAAATGGATGCAATTCCTCACCCATCTCAATCATATTTTTGTTTTGAATGTAAGAGGGCTTGATAGTAGACCCAAACATAATGTTATCAAAAGAATGATTAAAAATTTTAATGTGTTTATGTTGGTTTAGGAAACTAAGTTTCTCAAAGATTTTTTTGTCATAGCAATGGTAGATGTTGGGAAAGTTTTGCAATTTTTGCTTATGGTCTATATGGTGATTTATGTGTGCTTAGGATTCTAGATATTTTTCTTCAAAATGATTATTAATTTGGAACGGTGGTCTCTCTTTATAAAAGATTCTTACAACTAGTAATCTCATTGTCCCAATAAAAAATTGTTACGCCCCCAAGATATTGACAATATGGTTAAACTCATCTACAAGTTCGTAATTGAGCTTATCCTTAGCATTACCCTAGGAATATTGTAGGTGACCTCAATATTGTGTTATCCCTTGTTAAATTAAGAGTGGAACTCTTGCCCTCCCTCAAACTAATCTTCTTCTTCAAAACATTAATCAATTTTAATTAATAAATATCTTGCATAGCAATGGTTCTTCACTTGGAATAATTGAAGAAATGGGGATGTTTTCATTGCAGAGCATTTGGGCAATTTTTTATATTAGTGATTCTTGACCTTCCTTCCAAATGCTAAATCTAATAGGAGAGTAAGTAAAAAAATTCTTACAAACCCTTAGAGTACAATAGATTAGATAAACACATACAAATTTCAGATTTAAATGAATAACCACAACATCAAATTCATATGGGAAAATCCTTAGGGAAAAAATCCCCACTCCAAAACATAGAGCTCAATTGTATTATCAGTAACAACTACAATACAAAATGTAGAGTCTATGCTCTTATAAGCGTAGCTACAACAACAAAAAATTCTAGAGCAATTCCGACAACATAACGTCTTAGAAAATAAGCAACCTATCTCATGAAATCTACTAATGCATCAACATATATATAGAGCTTCAAACAAAGAGATAGGTACCCATGGTTTCCAAAACCATCTTCAATGCCTAAGAGGTAAGTTGTGTCATAAACATCTTCAGTTAATCCCATGACACATTATAAATAGTAAGTATCAATGCTACAACACCTAACTCATCCATAACAGTCATCTTGTCAAATACAATGTAAACTCAACACAACAATTGCTATGACCAAGAATAGGTGCTATTCTTACCTCACACCACTTGGCAAAAGTGAATTTCATCACAAATGTCAACTTCTAAATAAAACTCCTCATGACTCTTCCGCCAAACTAGTAATTGTCGTAGTCATAATACAAACTTGGCATAGTCCCAAGATAACATCTTATGCCACTAGTCTCCTACAAACTGGTAACTCCAAAAGTGAGTAAACTTCCTAGAAAGTAAGAATTTATGTCATACACATAAATATAATTCTAGATACAACAATTGAATAAATTAAATATTTCACCATGTTAGTACTCTAACATAGACACCTTTATCCCAACACTTACATCTTATGCAAATCCTTGCCCATATTTTCAAGCATCCATACAAGAAAACATGCAAAAAAATCAATGAACTAAATGGATTGAAAAGGATGTGAAGAACAAATTAGACTATTGCAATCTAATGCTTTCCCTACTACAAAAAATCAAGTTCTCAATTCCATATCATTCCCCTTAGATACCATTTATGAATAGGTAAACCTCTCTTGGGTTGATTATGAGATGCAAGCCACGATTTCTAAAATGTTTAGCCAAATGCCTAGATTTGATGGATGTGGTGTTTATAAAGGATACGCATGTTGAGACATTTCTAGAATTCATGAAAAAAAAAGTTTGGAGATGAAGACATGGGTGAGATTAGGACGAGTCTAATATGGACTTCAACAATAGATTGTAGTTGCTCTTTCTAAATTCCCAAATGCTTTCAAACCTAACACAAGCAACGATATTGGCATATTTTTTAAACTTACGATGTTGGTTTAAGTTTGGTACAAAATGATTTTAAAATTATAGCAAATACTTACCTATGCTTGGATAATTTGAAATTATGTGGAATGATCATATTACAAATTCACAAACATGTGTTACTGTGTGGACTTGAAATCAATTTTTTTAAGTAGGGGATTTAACAAGTAAGCAGTTGTACAATTTTTTTAAAGAAATATTTAAGACATTTTGGGAGGCGCAAACATAGGGTTGCCCACTTCGAGATCCTCTTCTCTACATGTTTATGATGTCGAAGATGAATCAAAAGTTAGTTTGTTGTTTTATATATTGCCCTCAATTATCACTATCATTGATAAAAAAAAATTTACTAATCTTTATTTCCACAAGAATAACCTAGATGTTGCTACACTTATCAATAAAATTATCAAGACAAACATTAATGTAACCTAATTTTCAATTTGAAGACCTTGCTCTAAATAGATGTAAAGATGAGGATCATGTGGGCACATGTGAGAGAACCTATCTCTTTGATGCAAAACTTTTGTTCTTCCTAATGATGATTGTACTTCAATTGTGTCACAAAAAAGTGTTGTTACGATGATTAAGAAGAAAGAACCAGAAATAAGTTTGATTTCACAATACATACGATACGACAAATTACTTAGATGAACATGAAACAAAGAAATGATTTGAAAAACTTGGTTCTTCACTCGAGGTGTCTCATAATATTCAATTTTGTATTGATGGTGTTAATTATGACTTGAACCATGCTTATAATTCATGCATATGGGAGAGCACCAATACATGTCAAAGTAATGTATGCTAATCAACTTGTCCCAAAGCTTAATGTGAATATTATTGACTATGAATCTTTCCTTTGTGACGAAGATGTGGCCTCTAATACAATGGATGATAGTGATGTACCTGAGCTTGAATCCTTTGTATGTGTTCTAACATATAAGTGATATAATATTGAGTAGCAACACATACAAAGTTGAAGATCAATATGTTGCTTCTTAATTTGAAAGCATACTAGAGTTTAAAATTTATCAATTTGACTTGTACGAGAGTTTTCTTATGCATATCAACAATATATTCAAGTCAACTTTTATTTTCCATGTTTTTGATTAAGGAAAACAAGTTTTGTTGGGTTCCTGAAACCCGATACAAAGCGAAAGATCGGAAATAAAGCCCAGCCAAGAGAGACAGAACCTAAAAATAAAACAGGCCAACACATGGCCACAGAAGCTGGTTTTGAAGGGACCCCAGAACCCTGAACAACGAGAGGAAGAGAGAACAACACCTCCCCAACCCAAGGGAACAAACAAAAAGTTCCCAACCAAAGGCCAACACACCACAAACAAAGGCCAATCAAGATTTACCTTTAGGCCTGCCCTTGTGTGATCGTAAGTGCATATCAAAGGAGGGCATGGACGACTTCGATTTCTTTCCTTTAACAGTTATCCATCCATCCCCCACCATCGCAGCAACGCTGACTACACTAGCAGGGGCAGCGACACCACCACGCCCCTGATCTCCACATGGAGGAGCAGGGACATCAGAGCCCCCAGCACCGGCTAACTGGTCGGCAAAACCAAAGACAACAACATCCTTGACAGAAGCAGTATCAGCTACCCCCGAAAGGGCTGCATCACCCTCCTGAACCAAGTCAGCAACAAGAGCAGCAACATCCGCAAACGCTTTTTGAACCGAATGATGCTGGTCCGAAGCCCCTATCACTTTTATTTTCTATGTTAAATAGAGGTATTTTTTTCTTTTTTTGCCCTGATTCATATGAGTAATTCAATGGATATGACAAAAATACATCCATTTGTGAGACAACCTATTTTCTTCCATTTGTTTTAATTATTTTGATGCTAACCTAATCTTTAGAGTTTTACCCCTATTATTGTTTGCAGGCATAATGCATTATGGATAAATCTTACACCTATTATTTGTGATTTCCCTATCATTGTAATGTTGATGTTGGAATTAGCTCACTTCTTAGATCGTGTTCATAGATTGATACATAAAGGTGTGAATTTTCATTTGTTGCAGTAAATGGTGATTACAATTATGCCTTGAGAGAGATTAGCTGCTTTTAATATTTGTTTAAGAGGCAAGTGATTGCAACAATTTTGGCCTAAACTTATGCCATGGTCCTTTTGCAAAGTATAATCTACAATTATATTTGTAAACCTTATTTGCATTCATACTTGTAAGTTTTATCTTCTTGTAATTTATATTGTACATAATTCCTTGTTATTTTGTCATTTATTTGTGTGCATGTGTGTTCTCCTTATTTTTTGTCTTTTTTCTCAACTCTTTTTGCCTTTTTTATTCGCTCCTAGAGAATAGTTCTAGATTCTCATTGCACAAACAAGTGACACATGCCCCAACCATAGCCTATTGGGACTCAATCTGATAATGTCAAAAAGTTACATATTCCTAGCTCCTTTGTGCACTTAGACCTCATTTTTCTCATTGCATATAACCAATCTTTAAAATATTTGTATGAATCAACATCTATGAATTTTGCCGAAGCATTGTCATATGTCATCCCCGTGTGTCTATCAAGTGTTATTAATTGGAAAAATCCTAAAAGTTCTTAGTGTAAAAGGTTTGATGTTCACACTTTTTACAACTACACCCATGTTTCCCTCCTTGATATGCTTTCTTCCCAACTCTTTTGTTTCCTTTATCCCAATCAAGCTATTTGGACTTCCCTACATAGGCATGCATTTCATCCATATCCCAACTTTGTCCCTTTCTACTGTCAAATATTAGAGTATTCTTTCCTAGCATTGATTTCCTCTAACCCGTGCATTTCCCTTCTATTTTATAGAATATTAGTTTATCTTTCTGGCATGATTTGCCTTTAAACATTGATTCCCTAATTCTTACACTAAGTTACTATTCAAAGTTGCAAGTTTGGCCACCCTTTTATCCAAGCACTTATTCCTTGGTATCTCTCATCCATAACAAGTGGTATGTGTTATGGGGTAGCTCCAACCCCCAAATGCTAAAACTTAATACTTTTTATAGTTTTCTCTCACCCACCTCTCTACGTGGCCCAAGTCACCAATACTGACTAGATTTAATGTCGCAAAAGGTTTTTTCTTGTCCAAAAACAACTATGCATCTTAAGGGCACAACTTTAAATGCACTTTCGACAATGGAGGATGAGGAACACCATACCACTTCTAATGCTATAGTTGTGTTTATGGCATCAATGATTTTCACACAAGCTCCAAGCTACCTTTTCAACAAATTTTGACAGGTCTCAATTTGTTCAAAACAATATTAATGATCCAAATCCTAAATCGATTTCTTGCATGGATTCAAGTGACCATATAAAATGCAATAAATGCAAGTTCATTTGGCATATAAAAGAGCAATCATTCCTTGTTTTTACACAACCACGATATAGATATTGATCAAGGGTTTCTAATGTACTAATATATTATGTTGGAGTTGATAACTCCAAATAATCACCTGAATAAATGATTACAATAAATGATGAACTCTTCTAAACGAAAATCCTAGATCAAACCTAGGTTAAGATTAAATTGGACTCTGATAAGTGTCCTCATCCTATGCAATGATGACAATATGGCCTATAATTACATCAATTTAATAATAGAGAAAGTGCTCCTAGGTTTATCTTAAGTGAAAGGTAAAAAAAAGGCCTAATAATAATCAATGATTAATTACTTATTAAGTGATTACATTTACACCCTAACAATGCCCCTTAAGATCAATTTACGAAGCAACTAAAAACTAATCAAGAATTCAATAATAGATGCATGAGTGGGTCCTAACTACAAGGCTTGATGAGGTACCCATTTACAAATAAATGAAATCTCTCATAATTAGAGAAAAGAAGAAACCCTCATGTAAACGCCCCCTCCCAATATGTACATGTGATGAAAGAATGTAGTACTCAACATGTTTGCCTAAATATTGTTTATGTCACATAAGTATAATCAAGATCCCTACCATACGAGAGCAAAATAAGATATGATGATTCAACAATAGCTTAAGAAGTAGAAAGCAGAAAGTAGTTTTCTATGTATTTCATGATTCAATGTATACCCAAAAAAATATTTGAAGTAAACCTTGAAAGTATTCATTTTAAGTGAATTATATTTGCACATATACAACAACATAACTAAAGATAACAAATAACATAACATTTCACCAAACATTATGTCTCCAGTAGCTCCTCCAACAACTCTTCCTGCTCGAATGAGTTCAAATTGTCCATCATTTGCAACGGTGGTTGTTGTTGCTTCTGCATCAATATTGGGCGTTCCTACTCCCAGAACATCTACTTCTATTGTGTCTCTCATAGTGTTGGGCACCACTTCTTTTGCTCTAGGTTCCTTAGTCTCGGCTACACATTTCTCTGTTTCTAGTCCCTCGGACCCCTTTGCATCAGTACCATTGTTGGATTCCTCTACTCCACCTCAACTTCGGGTTGGTTCGAAGGTTTTCTCTAGTTATAGCACTAGTGGTGAGGGGATTTTTGCTAAAGTAGTGCACATTGGGCAATCTTCAGACAAACTTGTCTACTAAGGTTGGGAATGAGGGGGTCTCCCCCAAAGCCTCTTTCTGTTGCTAGTGGGCAGAGCTTTGTTCGCGTTGCTAGATTTGTTGTTGCTCTTCCTTCAAAGACAAAATCTCGACCCCTTGCTTGTGCCAAGACCTTCCCTGTGGTGGTTTTTGGCCCTAAAGTGGTCAACAATGTGGACTTCTACCAACATTATGGGTTGGTCTACATATTTGTTGGTTTCTAGCATCCTCTTCCAGATCTTCATCGTTGGATGACGGATTCTTGGAGACCCTTGGTTCTTGGTAACATTGAGCTTTTCCCTTGTGCGGTATTTTTGTTGCTTTTATTTAAATTGATGAACGAGATCTAGTGTTGAGCAAATTGTGAACTTGGGGAACTTACTCTCTCTCGGCCAAAACTTGGACAATCTCTTTCAACCCTCTTACTGAACTACTCAATGTGCATCCGATATAGGTTCGTCTTCCCAATCTTCCCCTTCACTTTTGGGAGAACTTTTTGTTATGAGTTCGTTGATAACTCTATTGGTTGTTTCCTAAAGGTGGATGATACCACAACCGCCATGGGTCTCTCTACCTTTGCACACATTCAAATTGACATTGACATCTCCACACATCTTTTAGGGGATGTGGTTATCATGGTTGGGGATAGACCATGGACTCAATCATTGGATTATGGGGACCTCCCCTTTCGATATTATCGATCCTTCTCAACTAGTCACCTGGCAATAGATTGTTCTCTCTTGTATCATAAAGGCGCTACTACTTGGTGGAAGGACACTAATGATGACTTTTTGACTATCTCGGCTTCTGATTCTTCGTCTGATAACTCTTCACAAGCTGATGAAGACTCCCCTCAAGATGATGCTCCTGCTAGTGATTTGGCCTCCTTGAACTCAGTGAACCTTACTCCACCTCTTGCTACCAATGCGGCCCCTCTGGCTACGTGGACTTTCCTCAATCTGTTACTCCTACTTTGCTCCAACCTTTGGCTAACAATGTGCAATCTTCTCAACGCTCTACCCCTTGTGTTGATAGTCTCTCAAAAAGGGTTTCACCACTTGCTCCCCCTTGTGGTGGGGATCCTAGTGATAGTATCGCCTAGACGGTTGTTCAATGACGTAGGGAAAATTGATCTTTAGACTCTCATTCTCCTCCTTGCATTGCGTATGAGTTGTCTACCCATTGTTGAGGTGGGCTACTAGCTTTTCTGCTAGAGTGTTGTTTATGGTCTATTCTTGACCCTGTTTGTAGGGGCCAACACCCTTGTTTATATTGTTAGTATGTCATTGTTCTCTTTAGACGCCTTTGGGTTGTGGTTGTGTAAGGGACAACACCCTTGTTTTGTTGCTGATTATTATCAAAAACAAAAGTTATAACAATAGGTCTATTTTGGTTTTTTGACAAAATTTGAGATCAAAATCAACCATTGAATACAAATTTTTTTTGCCTATGATGTAATATCTTCAATTGTGGTTAAATCTTGTTAAAGATTACCTTTTGGAACAACATCTAGAGTCTAGTTGAACCCAAAGAAAAAGGGCATTTGCCCACACTTGCAATTGGCATTTTATCCTCATCCTTTGTTTATGAGCATATTTGTCTACCCTCAAGATGTCTCCTAAGCCTTGAGATAGAAAAATCCTTCTAAAAATGTGAACAATGGTTTAGGAACTAAATAGAATTCAATTTTGACAAAAAAAAGATCTTTATAGAGTCGAAGTTATGTCAATGCCATGATCTCATCCTTAATCTTGAGTTGGCTTCATAACAAAGAGATATACATGTGTCAATATTCAAATGCTGGTATGTTATCAAGTTGTTGGAGTTATTAACAAGTAGCAACTTCCATACCTATGAAGTTCTAAAAGAACAAATTTTGAAATTGGAGAGATTTTGCAGAAATGAAGTCCAATGGATGGATTACTTTTTGAAATAAAAGTTTGAAATGCACAAATCTGGAACCCAAAAACCATTGGTTTTTTATTGTGTTTCCAATGAGGGAGTGTAGGATGGATGACCACTTCAAGTCCCAAACACGATGTAAGGAAGTGGATTTTTTTATTTTGAGTTGATGATGCTCAAGGTTCAAATATATGCATCTGTTTTTTAAGTAGGTCAATAGTTTGACCTCAACCTCAAGGTAAGCTTTCCAAGCATTCACCACGGATATCACTCCCAATATATGCACCTCAAGTGAAATGTGGTCAAGTTGCCCAAGAAGATCTTCGACCATGAAATAGAGAAGAGGGTTCCACTGCTAGCTAAAACTTTTCCAACATGTGAACAATAAAAGCCCAATTTGGTCATATCCAGCAAGAGTGAAACACTGAAAGGCCCCTCTGATAATGTTTAATGAAGAACCATACTTAAACCTTAAATAGGAAGATTCAAGAGATCATTCAATTCTGATGACATTTATGGGAGAACCAAAAGTAAACCTTTTTACTAAAGGATTCATAAGATCATGCAAGCAAGTATACATCAGCACTATACATGCTTCAGCCACAAAGGATTGTCTTGCAATGGTTCTCTACACACTTGGCTATCTGAATGTAGAAGCAGCAAGAGGATAAATTTTGGAGAAAATATTTTCGATAAATTGTAGAGGAAAGCTCTTTAATACCTTTATGTTTTCATGAATCAGCAGCTATGCATGTTAGCGTTAAAAAGACAAAAAAAAATCCCAAACTTTTATAAAGGTTAAATCTGCCTTCAAATAATGTTTTGCAGTATGATATTTGAACATAAATTTCAAACATGAGATGTCTTGATTATGGACAATTTAGAAGAAGCATAGTAGAATGGAAGAAATTGTGAGTTTGCTAATGCATATATTAGAGATTGACGAATAAAATCAAAATGTTCTCAAACTATCAATAAATGAATTATTTTCCATCGGCAAATACATGCCATGACTAGGAGAAATCGTACCCACCAATCACCCAACAACCATCCTCTCCCCTCTCCTTATGTTTATCTCTACATATACCCAAGGTTCAGATAGCAGTAATTTGACAAAGGGTACATATGAGTATTGATAGTTTATCTTTTTCTTGAAAAAAGTTAATATATTAATATGAAAAAGCGATATTATAAAAAAAGGTACATCCAACTAAAGTTGCAACACTAAGAGGTGGCCAGCTATAAGCTTTGCCCATTAGTTAGGCATATTTACAAACACATAGGACATAAAGTCGGCAAGATTGCAAAGGATAAAAAACATAGGTCCTTGATCGCAGCATCCACTATATGTGTTATATCTCCCCAATCTGTGACTCCCAAAGGTAGTAAGAGGAAAAATGGATTTCTCAAAAGCATTCATAATTAGGATTGCAATAAACCAAAAAAAAGATTTCTTCAGATCCATCTTTGATTCAACCGAGTTTCTTGGTGGGGGGATGTGGGGAAAAGGGGACAAGGGGACCAAGGGCCTAAGTTTGGGACACCAGGGGGAGTGGATGTTTGGGGGTCGAGGTGTGTTGATATACGTATAGTACTTGAAAAACTAGTTATAAAAAGATGTATAAAATTTACATTTCAAATGAAATTTAGCAAATTAGTAAAATAGCAAAAAAATTCAAATACTAAATGTTTGAATACTACTAAAATTTGACAAATGAAAATGTCAAATTGGAGATTTCTATTATATCCAAAAAAACCATTAAGATTATTACAATGAGTAGCATGATATCAAAATAACAAAATGTGGTGAGGAGAGGCCACTAATAATCCCCAAACTCCTCACTGGAACTACTGCACTCCACATAGTCAAGCTTCGCCAAACTAATACCAGCCAATCCTGCCTCTGGGATTGTAGAATTCCAATCAATATGTTTTGGCTCATGTGGCTCTACATCCCACCATACTAGTAGACTCTCTTTGTACACAAGTGTTTTGCAATCAATGAGATGCAAAGCACTATGAAGAGCTACAAGATTCTTTGCTCTCCTAGAAGTAAGTTTGTTCCTCTTAAGAGATTGGATGAAGCTATAGGTAGACCAATTCCTTCCAGCATTTGAAGAACTAGAAGCTTAACATATAAATCAAATGGCTAGAGTGGTAGTCAAAGATTCCGGTCCATGGCAATTCCACCACAAAATTGGGTCTTATGTCATAGTTTCCATATCCATCTTGGCCACCTCAAAATAACCCCTAAGAGTGGCAAATTTGGTCCACTTAGTTTGAATCGTGTTGGCATCTATAGGATCATACATCTTCTCAACGGCCTTGAAGAACCTTGCCTTCACCTTAGCATCCTGTATCGGTGTAGTGTCGGGATGCCATTGGCAAAGAAGAACTTGCTAATGGCATCATCTATATCATAATTCAGCTACACATTGAACAAATCATCTATGGGATTACTTGTCAATCTGTGTTTCCCCCTACCCTCTCCTAATGGGCACTTGAAGAACCTGCCTTCACTCCTACTCTCGTCTGCAAAGTATGACAAGAACTCTATGGCTATCTGCCAAACTCGTGTCCTATAAGAGAACGTAGTAGACAGAAGTGTAGTTGCACTGTCATCGAGAAGATCCCATAACTTGTTTACCTCAACTTTGTGTTTGAGGTTTGCCACTTTCGGTAAAAAAAAACATGTAACCACACCTTTTCCTCAAATAAAAAGGTGTGTTAACTCTAGTAATGCTGCCAAAAAAATTCTAGATCACAAAAGTGGCACTTCCACAACCTTGTGCAACCAAATGTCCCTAGCCTACCTAGTAATTTTGTTGCATACTGTCTTAGAGAGAGACTTACGATCAAAAGGACCCCTAGCATACTTTTCCAATAATGCAAAGGGGCACTCTATACTTGCAATTAAACTTGTTGTGGAGCTAGTTTGGGCTTCAAGTTCAAGCTCAACCCCATGGTCACCCTCCTTAGCCCCAGGTGCATATTCATATTCAGTTATTTCAGAATGAACCTCTACCTCATCCTCACTCATGCCATGAGAGCTCATTGTGACACTGCAAGAAACAATATAAATTCAAATTTTATAAGTTTCAGCCTGGTTTGACAAAGTTGAAAATAAAATTTAAATTTCTAAGTTGCACCAACACGAATACGAATATGGTATCGGATATGGATATGGCCATTTTTGAAGGCCTGCAATATGGATACAGCTGGATATGACATTCAACGGTCAACCATACACATATTTAACACAACTTTCTAAGATAGTAGAAGATATTTCATTACTTTAAAAGCAATATAGACACATAATTGCTATAGACAATATTATAAGTCGATTTAAAAATTTACAATATGCAAAAACTAGTAAGTTGCATTGGAAGATAACCCAAAAAAATGGGTCACTAAAATAGAAAAACATTTCATTTGTCTTCCTCATTTGGTGTACGTTTTGTTTATACCAAAAAAAAATTAAAAAATTGCATGATTGAGTTTTTTCAAATTAAGTTTAGGAAGGTTTATGTCCAATGTTAAAAATAATCAAATCACACAGTATCCAGAAAGGTTAGAAAATCAGGATTTTTTGGGCATGTGTGGGTACAGTGTGCAACGTGTATCCACCCCTTATTGGATATGGATATGGGGATACATGTGCCCAAGGAGGGGCAGAGATGTATCCGGTCACACTGTTAAATTTCAATGTTGAATCTTGATGACAATATGAGCAATGAACAATGAACATTGCAATGAATCTCTGAATATGCATTTGCAGCTGTCTATAGAATATTATCAGAATTAAATTTTGAGAAAGAAAGTTGAAACTTACAAAAAAACAAAAGGTTGAAAAATCAGTCATAGAATCCTACCTTGTGCTTGAAAAATCCTTCCAACATGGTGTAGAATCCTCTTCTTGCTCCTTCTCACCCCTTTTGCACTTGCAACTCCTCTTCAACCTAGCTGATGGAATGAAATTGTGAGTCAATGTGAGGATTTTTGAGGGTTTAATAAAGCTTAGAGGGCATGGCGGGGGCCCACTTGCCATTAGGGTTCACACTTTATGTCCACCTAGGGACAGTAGATGCCTGGGCATTCCCGGGATGACCCGAAGACATTCCAGCATCCCTGTCATCCCCAAGCCATCCCCGGCATCCCAGTGGCAGTGGCAATTTGGCGGGGGAATGTCTCCATTGCCAGAACGGCGAGAAAAGAGGGAGGACACATCCCCATGTTTCACTGGAAAATTGAGAATATGTTGAATGTTCCATTTCATTTGGAAATTGGTGTGTCCATTTGTTGCTGAGCACTAAGCTTGCCACTTGGTTGGAACATAAACTTGCCAATCAGATGCCATACTGGCTTGCCAACCCAGAGATAGGTTTCAATTACAGGCTTGGAGCGTTGGCTGGTAGCTCTGTGATAACTCCTTCAATCAGCTTGATGAGATGGGATCATAAAGGTGGGTCTTTTCCAGATTTTGGACATAAAGTTAATAAAATTCCAGACCCTTGTGTACAAAAACAATGCATGATTTGTTGTACTTCAAATGTAGACTGCATAGTTTACTAACATTCTCATATCAAGGTGCAAGGACTTTATTCTCCCTATTTTCAGACAAAGAATTGCCAGGTTGCCTAAACAGGTCTTCCATATATCTGCCATAGATGGTTTTGCTGGGGCATCAGGTTTCTGGGCTTGCGACTTCTGTCATTCAAAGTCAGCTGTAGGTTTGGATTTAGTGGGATTTGAAGGTCAGTTATTTCTCTCTGTTTGAGAGAAGCATGTGACTTGTGAATGTTGTCCAGGGGCCTGGTATTTGAGGATAGCTTCGGAGATCAGCAATTGAAGTTCAACTACTTTTAGATCGAACCATCTTGTAATATTTGAGGAATTGAAAGGGTCAGTTTCGATCATTCTGGCTTAGGATAAAAAGAAAAGTGTCCTCTTTGTCAGAATTTGATTTACTGGAATGAGAGAATCTGACTCTTACTGATGAGCCAGAATAAACTCTTGAGAAATAAGATTGAGTTCTTGCATGTTTATCACACATTGCCCAGGCAAAGTAGTAGTTGCTCTATTGTGAAAGAAGACTTTGCATTATCTCGATGGATCAGACTGCAACATATATATTGCTTAAAGCCCAACTTAGTTTTGTATAGTCATTTGATGCTCCAGCTTTATATATGGATGATACATCTTAAATACATCGCTTGAAACCCAACAATGTATTGAACATGCTAATTGTATCAATGACGTAAAGCCCCCCATACATTCTTCTTGAAGATGCAATAAATAATCATATATATTATAAAGTGCTACATGTTAGAATCCATGCACTCTACTTATGGTTCAGGAAATTCACGTTCACCCTACTTATGGTTCAGGTAATTCACATTCAAGATTTTGTTGAAGGCATCAGGTCAGGGTATCTGTGGCTTCAATTTCCCATTTGGAAAGCGTTTGTTTCCTTTGAGGCATTAAGTAAATTATCTTGTGTTCTATAAAACACTACTGTTAAGACTCAGATTTGATAATCAAGGTTGTCAATCTTCACTAAACAGTAATCATCAATACAATACAACAGTAATGTTATTAACAAACAGACAGAGAGATAAATTATAAATGATGGCACAAGTAATTGTTGAACTTTTTTTGTTTATTATGACTAAATGGAACTCGTTAGCTTGTCATTCTTCATTGTTGTATCAATCATATAACAGCTGCCAAGGATATTTACAGCAATAATGCCAGTCTGGAACTTGTCACTTTAGACTGCTGATTGAAAACCAATCACCCCTACATAATAACACGAAAGAAAATCAGATTGAGTTTCAGATTTGATTAAAATGAAAATGCTTTTGCAAAACGATATGATATATAAAAGACACACCACATGCAATCCTGCCACCAGCATTTCCTGTTGATTTGCTCAATTCATGTCCACCTGAAATACAAAATTATAGTTAACCCTAAATACTCACATACACATAACCAACACAAGGAATACCACATACACAAATTTCTATAAACTTTAAGGGTTTCAAGATGTATTAAATCCTAAAACTATGATATCTGCATATAATAGGCTACATAATAAATTGAGCATTATGATTACCCATATGGAACTCATCAGAAGCACCACAGCAATAAGAATATTTCTACACCATTAATTATTCTTATTAGTTGAACATGGAACTAGGACAAACAAAAATGTGCACAGAATACTAAAATTTCAATCATCGTCCCACTTTTACAATCCAAGCAACTCTATCAAACACAACAACCAGACTCTAGCTAGACCAATAGCCACATTGCTATGAAACAGCAAACCACATTGATGATTACTATATTGGCACAAAACAGATTGCCAATATTGAATGAGATCCAAATGAGTATGTTTAGAAGATTAAAAAATTCAGGGTAGTTCAATATGTGAATTTATCACTCTATTTATGAGGAAACTATAAGATTATGGACAACTAATTTTATTGTTTCGATATGGATTGAGCCAAAACATAAGGTGCAGTGGTTATGCTTTGTCTTGATATGACTGTCTGAGGTAGCCAGACTTTATCTAATGCAAACTCATGGAATCTTCTTCAAGGTTTGCCTACAATAATTAATCTTATATCCTAGCCTGAAAGAGATCTCACAGGTTCTTCTTAGAATCTTTGATCTCTATAATCCCTTATGCCATCAGACACAGACATGAATTTTCCTTCACTTCTTCCATACCAAAAATTCAAAGGTTATTTCCCTAGATAAAGCTTCTAAAGCTTATCATGCATTGACCAGCATGCAGTCAAATTTTCATCATAAATCCATTCTAGATACGTGTAACATGGGGCATAGTCATTTTGAATTACATATTTATTATGGCACAGCAAAGCAAAGACTTAATTTATAGTGTAACAGGTGAGAATATCATAATATTTCAATCAAACGAACTATATATCAGCATGTGTATGTCAGCCTTCATGGAAACTGTCCTCCCAGAAATTAAACTATGATTGGTAGCTATCATTGTCATTAATGCATCAAATCTGCAACAGAAATCATCTGGGGATTTTAAAACACATTCAAATTTTAAATATAAGTAACTTATTTCACCTGTTTGGGATTAAAAATGGTGAAAGATGCTTCCCCGAGGAAGTTACCAAATCCAAGACCAGTTCAAATGGGTCAGGATTGCTGATATCAGATGTCGTCCAAGGGTAACCATAAGACAATCAGAGTAGAAAGTAGTTGATGATAAGTAGCGTGGAGCGCTGTCATAAAATATTTTTACTTCTTCAGGATGCAAATAGGTCTCAAAATGGCATACATTGGTTATATCATGCCTGTGTCAATCTGAAGAATCTAATACAGCAGAGAAAAGGGGAAACAGATCTCATAAAGTGGGTGACAATATAGAAGAAATCCTGAACATAAGGAAAGAGGTTGTGAAAGGAATGTGGATGTTCCTATTGATCCAATGCCTAGGTAAATCAGTAGGCAAATCTGCAAATTAGCTGGTAAACTACAAATTGTACTTCCATGACTCAGCAAGGTCAACTCGACCTGTGACTCACCGATGACTCGGCAATGACTCGGCAGTGACTCGGCAATGACTAAAGGTTGCAGGGGCGTTGCACAACCTGAACGGCATTCGACTGTAGGTATATACGCCATCCTCGACCACAAATGTGGTTTTCAACTTGTCCTCTTCTGCAATCGAGATCTGATTGTATGCTGAGAATCTGTCCATAAAGGAGTGCATCCCGTGCCCTGCTACCTCCTCGAGGATGTTGTCTATGAAGGGTATCAGGAATGGGTCCTTGATGGTGACCGCATTTAGACACCGGAAGTCCACACAAATGCGAATTTGATTCGCCTCCTCCTTCAATGAAATCATGATAAGTGAGACCCATTCACTTGTCTGCACCCGGAATATGATGTCTGCTTCCAGCATCCGTTCTATCTCCTCATTCACCTTCGTCGCGTAGTTCTTGTTCATTCGGTACGGCCTTTTCCGTACCGGTTGGGCTCTTGATACAAGTGGGATTCTGTGAACGCATAACTCCGGTGGAACCCCTTTTAAGTCCTTATATGTCCACGCGAACACATCCTTATACTCCATGAAAATTTTGAAGGTTGTTGCCTTCACCACTGGATTCCAATCATCCCTAATGAGTATGTTCTATGGATTGGTTTAATCACCCAGGTTGGTTTCCTTTAGTTTCGGTTCCTCGTACCGTGGTTTGTCTTTGTCAAATTGGTGCGTCGGAGTCTCATTCACTCGAGCCACCCCTTATATTTTGCATACCCAGGGGGAAACATGTCTTTCTCCCCTGACTCTTCTTCTACCTGCAACATGTTACATGACGGATGGAAGAGCTCGTAATCCTCCATTTGCCAATGGAAGAGTCCGTTCAGTGAGTCCACCTCATCTTCCGAATACCCTTCCAATTCCAGGATGCCTTCCTCCTTCGACTCCTTCCGTCGTCTACCTTCATCTACTCCAATCGGTTTTCCCTCTGACTCTAATCCTGAGGAGGATGCCAACTCCTCGATCATCACTTGCGTTCTCAGGTCAATAACATATTTCCACCCTCCACGCTCTATGGATAGTGTATTTCGCTTCCAATTGTGGTTTACTTTGGTTGTGATGAGCCACCCTCTCCCAAGGATCACATCATAGTCTTTCTTCTTCAAGGGAATTACCACAAAATCCAGAATGAAGGGTTGTGTACCGATAGTTACCCTTTGTGCCATCAGGGTTCCAATCGGCTTGATACCGTGTTGGTCGGCAACCACTAGGTTGAATGTCGATGGCCACAGTGTCGACTTCCCCAGTTTCTTCCACTTCTCTGGTAACAGATTCAACCCTGAACCTCCATCCACAATGGTGTCTGTGAGGATGGTACCGAATATACCCATCTCCACTACGGTGGGGTGCCTTTCACTGTTCACCGCTAGGACCATTGGGTCCGTCGAAGAGCTTGTTGTAATCTTTGTGTGGGTTGCCGCCATACGGGTAGACACATCTGTGGTGGCCATGATAACCACTCTCAGTCAAGGCATAGTGTCTAGAAGGTCTTTGATCTTTATTGGTATTTCTGTCTGTAACACTTGTCTCAAGATATTTTGCTCAGGCTCCGTACAAAGGGAAGTACTTGCAGCATCATTTGTTTCCCTTCGCTCCTCCATCATCTCCCTCTCAATGTTGGCCTTAGCTTCTCATAACCTCTCCTGTTCAGTACGAGGGTCTGTGTACGTGGCTTTTTTCGCTTGTGCCCTTGTGAGTGCCAACACCCCTTGCTCACTCTACCCGTCGATATTCAACAGATTCACTCCCTACTTCGAGCAATTCACGTCCTTGTGGTCGTCAGGACCACACCATCTACAAAGATGTGTGGGGCTCTCCTTTCGGCAATCTCGAGCGAAGTGTCCCCATTGGTTACAGGCCCAACATTGAATCATCGATCGGCCTTTGGCATCATACTATATCTAGCTTCAGTTGTTATTATTATTATTACTTTTTCTGCCACTTCAGTTGTTCCTGTAACCACCAAACGACGCAGTTGTATTGGTTGACTGTTGTGGGGTGGTCGTTGTCATTGCGGCCATGGATGGTTGCTCTTGTGCGAAGAGCACTTGTGCACTTTGGGTCTGTTAGGGATTTTTCTTGCAAGAACCTTAAAACACAGTATGAATGCTTGCTCTTGTATATTTCCAATTTACCATATGCAAGAAAAACCTAATTGATGAGGATTGGATAATATCCTCCTTTTTTGAGATCCACAGACTCAGGCAGGTATTACCTTTGAATGATTACTGACTTGCAGTATTGGTTACAGTGGATTAGGTCTTTTTACTAGTTTGCTAAATGCCTTTTACTGTATCAATAAATAGAAAACTATGCAAATGATTGTGATTAATCTGATACAGAGCTTAATAAGCCACACAATTATCTTGACAATAGCAAACAGTAATGTGACAAGGATTCTCATCCTTCTTCCTTTTGTAGTTCTCTGAACTTAGGAGGGTTAACCTATTGATTCTCTCTTGAAGGAATCAGCAAACTGAATTGTATACTCTGTAATACAATTACTTGTAAATATATGCTTTTTATGAATGAAGTGTAATTGATTGATTATCTTTAAATATTGGATGATGAACAACTACTTGCCAAACCATAAACCAGTGCCTAATCCTATGGGCAACAGAGTCAATCTTAAATGCAAATCCACAATTAGGTGACTAATGAAAATACATGCAACCTAGATAGAATGCCTTACAGACTATCCATTCACTCCTACAACTTTGTCATCAGATCTTACTACCAATATTCAGCTCTCTCGGATCACCTGAAAGAATTATTCCTTCCTTGAAGGACCTCACAAATGACTGCACAATCACCTTGTAATTGATATATTTAAATGCCTTACAATTAAACATATAAAAGCTCGAACAGAGATAAAAAGAGACAACACAAGATGTAAAATAGAGATTGCAATGTATTTTATTAATGTCTAACTGCTTCAAAATACATTCAATAGACCAAAATATGCAGAGGCTCAGACAAAATTTAGTAGTCTCCCTTGTAATTATATTCCATCATCCTTCAAAATGTTACAATAAGTCCTATATATAGTCTAAAACCATCTTGGAATCCTTAAGTAAGGATGCAACAAGCTTTGGATGGTTTAAGACCTAACCCTAAAAACATAGAAAAGGACAAAAGACAAGAAGAGACCAAGCGGTGGATGGACAAAAATGAAGAATGAAATCTGATTTGGATCTTGTCTTCTTGTGATCACTGGCACCTTTGTCTGTATGTGTTCAAGATAGCCTCTGATATTTGTAGCGAGACCTAGTGACCGCCATTACAGGCTAATTTGCACTAGTCTTCAAGATGACTAACCTCCCTGTGCTCAAAGAGTAGGTGCCAGGAGTTCTTCTATTCTTCATCAATAATATCCAGGTCAACAGTGGCAGGTTTTTTCTTTTTGGTCTTTGTAAGAACATCCCATGCTGTGACATCATCTTCTGCTGGCCAATTAAAGCTTTGAATGTTCTCCAGTTATGTTTTTTGCCTTTCCCACCTAGCATCCGTAATGCTCTTGACATATGTTATAAATTTATTGAAATATGTTTCTGCCTTAATGGCCTCATCTAAGATCTTGTAGTACCTCTCCATATCCAATTCTCCATTGTCAGAAACCTAAGTTACCGATTCGGGTGCGGATGCCGGATGCGGGTGCGCGGATGCGTGAAATTTTTTTTGGGGGGATGCGGATGCGTTTGGATGTGTTTATATATATATATATAAGTATTCGCTTTCATATAATAATAAATTTAATTTTTTAAAAATATATAGATAATAAATTGTGAAAATAATTTAACATTGTTAAATAGTAATACTAAATAGATTTGAAATAAAATGATAAAATTTATTATTTACTTAGAAAATAATATTAATTAAAAAATTAATATAAATATAATAATATTTTATATTTAAAAAATTAAAAATATTAATATAAATATTTCAACAAAGGTTTGACAGCCATAAATGGCAAGATCGACAACGCTGAGTCGGGCTATAACTATTGTATATCCAAAATCTGGTTTTTGGAATTCTGCAGATGAAATATGGATACCAACTATAACGGATCTTTGAAATTTGCAGGTAATCCATACCAACTATGGATCTTCGACAAGCTATAACGGAAAACATTTAGTTAATTGTGCCATAAAAAACAACTCTGTGTCTTCGGATGCTCCCAGATGCTGTCTGGATGCCTGCTGGAAGCGCATCCCAGGCATCCGGATGCGTTTGGATGCATCCGCGCCGGAATCAGCATCCGAACGCATCCGCTCCCGCATCCGTCATTTACATGCACGCATCGATAACTAAGTCAGAAACATATACCTCTTTATTAGGTAATACAGTATCAAATTCTGAGCTCCATACTCCTAGTGGCTTGATCTGATTATCCTCTGATCTGATTGATGGCACAAATCTATTGTAGTTTGGCCCAAACATATTAATTCTGGCCTCAATTTGATTTGCCTTGCCTTTAAAAAATGACAAGGTCACCCCAATCTGTTCTATCTCTTCTCCAACCTGGGTTACAATCTCTGGCAAATCTGATCTCAATGGTTGCAATGATGCTAACCTCTCAAATAACCCGGTTCTAACTGACCATGTTGCATAGTATGGGTTCAAAATTGATACAAAATTATTTACTTCAACTTGTAGGTTGGGCAATTTGCCATAGGCACCATAAACTACATCCACTTTATCTTTTAATACATCTATCCTATGCTGCAAAATTTCCATTAAGGCTCCTAAAACAACCTTATTATGCTCTTTAATCCCCTGCTTTGTTTTTGCTGCAGCATACACTGTATCCTCAGTTTGAATCTCAGCATTTGTTCCTTCTTTAGGTGCAGCAGGGGCAACTTCAGGCATCTTTTGTAATTTCTTATTTAGATCTGCAATTATCTTTTTCATTGCATTGATCTTCATCAGACCTAATTCTCTATCCTTGGCAATAATACTTGATTCATCAAATAATTTATGATATCTATCAGACATCTGTATTGCCTTTGCCTCATTAAGGTGAGCAAAATGGGTCAATGCCTGAGATATTTCAAGGTCTCTTGTATTGTGTACAGACCATATTATTTTGTTTCCCTCCATCTTCTCTTGAACATTAATTAGTGATGGCTTTTGGTTCTTAGGAGCAAGAGACCACAATGCAAGGGCTTGAGATTTAGAATCATAGCCACACCCTTTTATCATTTCTTCTATTTGGGTCTCTGTAGAGATCCTGACATCAGATTGCCTTCTGATCTGGTCTATTATAAAGGCCGAAGCCAAGTCCCATCCTTCTACTAAGAGCATCCCACTGGACTTCACAAGTTGCCTGGCTTCATCAGGAGTCAAATTTTCTGATTCTGGATCATATGCTTGGAGGTCTTGTAATGCTTCACTTGTAATTGCCTCTCCTCCTTGTGATTTCAATTGTGCTGCAACTTGTTCTTGCTTTGCCCATATCAGGAAGTCCTTAAACTCCTTAGTTTTGATAAACTCATCATCCTTTAGGAATTCCTCTTGTTGTAGCTCCCTTTCATCTTGGCACAAAATAAGGGGCATCTCTACATTATCATCAACGTCTTCCCTTTGTTTCTTGCCCTCTCTTATCAACTTTCTTAGTTGATGATCATAAGCACTGGTCCCTGTGAATAGGGCACCAATTCTATCCTTTTTCTTCTTGTGTGTCTTTGCAACAGAAGGCTCCCCTGCTTGAACTCTTTGCTTCTTTTAGGGAGGCTCTACATCCACCTCAGCCTCGTGTGCTTCTGTTAGATCAATAATGTTTTCCTCATTATGAGGTGGCTGATCTTGGGGTGGTGGACTATGGATAGAATAGCTACTGCTATACTCTGATGATGATTGTTTATTGGGACCTCTGTCCTTATCATCAATTTGATCTTCAATTTGACTACTGAGCAAGTTATGGTTTTCAATCATCTTCTCTAATCTCTGCAGGTAGGGCATACCTGGGAAAAATCCACCAAATTGGATTCCTTTCCTTTTCAATTGCTGCTCCAGATCCATTAAATCATGATACTTTGATAATCTTGATGCAATCACATCCTCTTCAAGGATGTTTCTGATTAAATCTTCTTCACAGGGCTGATGCCTCTTAGTTATTGGAATGGTAGGTGTCAAGAGTTTCTTGGCACTTTCAATAAATCCTTCTGTGTCAATATATTTGTACAGGGCAACATTCATCTTGCAATGCCTTAACCATCCATTGACAAGGTCATAAGCCCTTTTTCCTATTGTAAAATTTGAGTCAATGAACTGCCTAGGAGTGAAAGTTCCCTTCCTGTGGGATTCCAAGTGCTCTCTATCTGTCAACATAAGTTGCCATAGAAACTCCATTATTGCAATTCTGGGTGGCACTCTATAGGGTAAGATATGTGGTGGCTGTGAACAACCATATACTCTAATCAATGTAAAATTCTGGTGACAATAGAAGTCAACCCAGTTATGGTCACCATTCCATTTGTCAACAAATTGACAAGGTCTCAATAATTGCAACACTTTAACTGGAAGTCTGGTCATATCTACCCCTAAATTACTCAACAATGGGTAGACTACCCAATTCTCAAATGTACAAAATTCTTGCTCCCTGGAGGTATAATTCCATACCTTTAACCAGAATTGAACAGGGTTTTTCTGTCCATGATAGAATCTTTTGAGTTGTAACTTGAATTGGTCCATGATGTTGAAGTTGTAGAACATATAAGATGCATGAGCAATGAATAGTGCAAGAACTTAGGGCTTCCTACCTTGCTCTGAATATCAATAAACCCTTGGTGCATTTTATCGATTACATACTGAATGTAATCATAGTCAGTGCTTACATAGGGGCTCTGCAACTCTAGGATTATCATCAACATATCTGATGATACCCTTTCCCTTCCACTGTCTACACCCAAAACTCTGCATAGGGCATAAGATATATACTTCATATAGAAAGCTAGGTCTTTGTAGAAGTATGGTGATGGATCATTTGGAATAGGGGCAATGTAGTTTCTAGTTCCTTTAGGTGTATGAGCCTGAATCATCCTCGCTACAATTTCTGCATGTTTAGTATATTTAGCAGCTAGGGCTTTCAAATTAATTTCTATAGAACAGGGGTTGTAGATATCAAAAGCTTTCATGAATGAAGCTCAATCTAGGGTTACCAAAACAGTGCCATCATCCTTCTTGATGGTCTTTGATATAGTATCATACCTACTAGCCAACTCTAGGATCAAGTCCACATCAACGAATACATCAGGAACAACTAATTTGGCTAATCCACTGGTCCAGGGGTTTGAAATGGGCATAGGGCCATCACTGTTTTTATGAAAATAACTAAATAAATGATAACCAGAAC
Source organism: Thuja plicata (assembly GCA_018584345.1). Lineage (NCBI taxonomy): Eukaryota > Viridiplantae > Streptophyta > Pinopsida > Cupressales > Cupressaceae > Thuja > Thuja plicata. Next base: position 984,656 of record MU228063.1, on the reverse strand, counting down.
AATCTGGTGTCTTGGCATCTCTAATGTATGCATAATTATCTCCTAAATACTCATCATTTACCTTTTTGCCGCAATTGGAGCCTGGAAGCAGTTGAATGAACTCTACTGAATAGTTCCTCTTTCCTTTTATATCATCATCGTCCCCACTAACACCGTTGGTAGAAGCGACGCTCACTGCTCTGCTCATGTTTTCTGATGTAACTTGTCACTGATCAGCTTCTTTCTTTTACTGATATTGAAACAAATCTTCTCCAAACCCTCACTTTTCACTGTGGATTACTTCAAACCTTCAACACTGAAAATCACACACTGAATTCTGGACTGAAATCTTCTCTATTCACTATGTAGACCTTGATTACTCTGTTCTTACTGAAAATGCAAAGAACTGATGCAAATCATAAGCTCTGGATTCTTGAAAACTGGTAAGACGAAATGATAACGGTAATGCCTATAAATGCACCAAACTCTTTCATGAATTCGCAACTCAGTCTTTTTTGTCTTTACTCCTACGTGCTGTGAAATCAATTCTTGCTCCTAGCCATGGCATTTCAAACTGACATATGATCAACTCAAATGATGACTTTTCATATTAAAAACCTTATTAAATTCGAAAAGAGATCAAGATTTGATCTTATTGGCTCGTTGAGAACAGCTCGGCAATCTTTAAACACATTGTCATAACTTCTCCATTCTTATTGGCTGTCAACTGTTAATATGGCGCGGAGAAATCCTCATGTATTACCTTGATCTCACTCTGGCTTGTTTCAGCGACTATGCGACTATGTGATCTTGTTGTTGTGAAGAGTTATCCTCAACTCTAGTTATCTATTGAGACTTAACGACAACCACACGATCCTCTTTCAGATCAATGACTATCTCTTAATCGCTGAGTGAAATCACTTAACTCTCCTTCTCTTCGAGACTCCGCGACTAAAGCTTTATCTTACACCTCGGGTTTCTTATAGAGACTACGCGACTGTGTAATCTCTTTGTCGCTTTGAAATTTCCTTTACCCTGAGTTTCTATCGGGATTACGCGACTGTCACAAGAACATCTTTTAATTGGATGGCCCGCGTGTAATCTCGATTACTTTCTGTACTTTCATTTTTTTATATGAGACTTCGCGACTACCTTATGTCTTTGAAATATTTAGCCACGTGTCCCAATTTGCATCATTATCGCTGAGTCACTGCAATGTTCTTTGACCTTTTGACTTTCTAAAACGACTACACGCTATCCACAAGATCTTTTCTTTACGGCTCAGATCTTCTCACTGAAAACACACTAAAACTTAACTAAACTCATTTCAGACCATGGTTCTTATCGCGACATCACGACTCATTGAATCTCGTTGTCGCTTTTAGATTTTAGTAACTCATGGTTTCTTTCTTGATTTAACGCCAGCCACTAGATCCTTTTCAAATCGGACGGTAGTTGCGATATCTCTTTGTCTTTCATCTATCTGCAACTTTTTATCACGACTTCACGCTGGCCACAGGATCTATCTCTCAATCTGACGGCAGTCGCTTAATCTCTTTAGCTTTGACTTAAACATGGATTTTAAAAGAGATCACGCGACTAAAGGATTTTAACCACCTTCTTAACCTTAGTTTCTTTGCGAGACACCGCAACTGAGCAAACTCGAAGTCGCTTATACATTTCTTAACTCGTGAATTTTCATCGAGACTTCACAACCTCCGCAGGATCAAGATCTGCATCTACGGCTTGTGTGAAATCTCACAAAGACTGAAAGCATATTCGCTTTTTATAGAGACAATTCGACTTAAAGGAAATCGCCAAGTCTCGATAAGAAAAGGAATATTCTCAGATTACAACGAGACTACGCAACTTAGATGAATAATATGAAATATGACACATGATTTAAGTGGTCGGGTTTTTTTGAAAAAGTAACAACAAAATAGAATGGATTTCAATGAACTAGGGTTTTTCTTGAATATGCATGAAATTTTGACCTGGAGCTTAGGGTTTCGCATTCCTTATTATTTTTGGCTGGAAGATCATTTTTAGCAGAGGGATTTCGACAATTTTAGACAAGATTTTCAACTTTTAGGCATGGATATGACTGAGAACTTCAAAACATTTCAGGCAAACTACAAAACTGGAAATACAACCAACAGGGTCTTCATGTTGTATGGGCACTCCTTGGTGGAGTGTCCTAATACCTAACAAATGTCACAGAAGGCTTTATTAGGACACATGCCTTTTGTGTGACCCTCTTCCTTACAATCTGCACACCACAGTTCCCCTTCACCCTTGTTATTGCTCCCCTTCATAGCCTTGAACTCTTTCATCATTCAGTGCATGTCCTTCAGTAGTGCTTGCACCTTCTTCCTTGATTCCTCATCGCTACTGCTCCCTTCGGACAAGTCATCATCATCTGACCGGTTCTTTTTCCGTGAAGTTTTATCCTCACTTTCTATATCCATGGCTCTACTATAAGCATCGTCGTAGGACACTGGGGGGACAACCTTCATTTTCTTTCTCAAGGAGGATTTCAATCCCTCCACAAACCAATGTTTCTTCAGTCCATCACCTGGTTGATTTTTCATCTTCCCCAACAGCTCCTTGAGTCACCGATCGTATGTTCTCACACTTTCGTGCTTTCTCTGTTCGTGTTGAATATCTCCACTACAATCTCATTATCATCCCAAAGCAGTTTGAACTTGGCTTGGAATACCATCTTTAGGTCCGACCGCGTGCTCATCTTAGTTTTGTCGACCTCTGAGAACCAATCTATTGCCACCCCACTTAGTGTGGTAGGGAATTGTACCACCCAGTCATCCTGATTGGTCTGCCCATTGGCCGACCATATTGTTTCACACGTCCTACAATGTCGTACGGGATCCTCTGATCCATCCCCCGTAAACTTCAGAAACTTCTATTTGTTTGCCATTGTGGTGTTCTTTTGTGACCCACTCTTTGTACTCAGTTCGGTTGGAATTGCTCCCAAGTTCGATGCACTAGACCTGAACAGATTGTTTTGACTACAATGATCCTGTGTCCTTCAGACACTCCCGGCTGCGCTTGTATCCTCTACACATCTGTCTTCGATGTGCTCCGCACTTATGTCCTTCCGGTCTCTGATCCCCTTGTCTCCCTTTGGTATGGGGTCTCTGGTTTTCTTCCTCGACCGTCCCTCAAATCTTCTAATGTAAGGGTAAGGTGTCCCAAGCGACGTTGAGTGTTTTCAATCAACTCGTATGCTTTGTCACCTTCAACCAATCCCCCACTGGCACTCTGGTCCCCTTCGTACCCTTTGGTATTCTCCAAGTTCCCTTCAGATAGGCCTTCTATGTCCCCTTCGGATAACCCCTCGGTGGTATTCCCATTATCTCCTTCAATTAATCCTTCAGCAATTCTCCGTAGCTGTCGTCTTTGTTCGGTTTGTTCTTCCAACCTTAGTGTTTTTTGGAGGGCTTCGTACTCGTCTTCTTGCCCCCTCGGAATATGTTGTTTATCCTTGTTCAAGATTAGTGGCATCAATTACCACCTTCGTAAGGATTGAGGATGCGTTGTGGTTGTTGGCTCTCGTCACACTCCCTTTGGGTCTTCTCCTGGTATCACTATAATATTTGTTGACGGCAATCTTCTCGGTTCTGTTCTTCTTGCAGATTATGGAGCAATGAAGTGTTGTGCTAAGAGCCTTGGTAAGTGGAACATAAGACGATTCACTGATGGACTTACCCCGAGTGAATTCCATACCACACTCTCGGGAACTTCTCGTTTCGCCTCCCTTCGAATGTAAATCCCGATGGATGCCTGTAATATGTTTGCACAATCCTTCATCAATGCTCTTTCCCCTTCAGAAAATTCTTCGTTACTAGTGCCTTCTTCGTTTGTTGGTTGGCCCATTATAGGGTTCTCGCCATGTCATACCCCTACCATCCCCTCAAGTAGTTCATTCCCAGATCCGTTTAGGCAACGACACCAAATGTTTGCCCCATAGGGTCTATGTTCAGAACATAATAGAATGCAAGCATAACAATAAACATATGCACAATGTAATGAGAGAACTCATGGATGTATTTCAATTGATCACAAAATGATTACAATGTATCTTCATAGTATTCCCAATAACAGTATTATGACCACACCATCACATCACATTTTCCGAAGTTAAGTACAATGCATATATAAAGGTGTCAAGGGAGTGCCAACTGTCAACCCCTCGACAACAACCCTTCAACTGTTGTAAAATCAAGATCATCTTATAGAGAATATATGTGTATATTACTGATTATGTATCGCTGTGTGTTGCAGAGGAGAAGACGATGCCGCTGTAATTGATCGCTTCCCTCTAACCATTCGAATGGTATAAATATCGTATGACTGATCATGGCTATGTAGAGACATGACTCTACATGGCTTAGGCCACGTATAGCCATGTCTATACGTATACATGACCCATGGATTAGTGAGCACGGTTTATTATGATGTGCGGCCTCTTAACATATACTATGTTACGTTTAACTATCTTTCAATAGTTAACGTAACATACCATATATTAATATGGTATGTTACGTTAACTATCGAATGATAGTTAACATAACTATGTTTCCTTTATGCGCTCAGTTTATTATATCGACTATGTCGATTCAACCCGTGTTTTAATATTAATCGTTGTTTATCAAATATGATCGATTATAATATATATTAACAATGATAATATATATATATATATAATCAATTATACATATTGATAACCATTAATACAATTATATCAATCTATTTTGATGCTATAATTTAACACTCCCTCTTAGTGAGAAAAGATTGATAATCACAAGTGAATGATTATTGAAATCTCCGACTTAACTCGGAACTAGATTTCTTAAAATAACACAATCACTTGAATCAGGATTTCTGGCATAATCTAGAACATGACTCATCCTGATAAGGAATATTATCACAATCCCCGACTCAATTCGGAACTGGATTTTAGTGATAATATAGGTGTCAAGATATCCGGCGCAATCCGGATCAAAACTTGAACCACTTGTTATCATAATCCCCGACTAATTCGGAATTGGATTTGAATGATAACTTAAATATGGCTTCATATCAAGATATCCGACACAACTCGGGACATTAATATAATGTACTCATCCTGATAGAAGAGTTATCGCAATCCCCGACCAATTCAGAACTAGATTTAGCGATAACAATCAAGATATCCGGCACAATCCGGATCAAAACTTGATTCACATGTTGTTATAATCCCTGACCAATTCAGAACTGGATTTAACAACTCCAAAAATTTAGTGTCAAGGCTAGTGACTACAATACACAGTCATACCTGACACTAGGTTAAGCTATTGTCTAAGTCGTCACCTAGCAATAGTAACCCAACACATATGAAAGATCGTCACCTTTCATAATGTAACACAAATGAATTAGCCCATAAAGTCACACATATGACATCCATCTTGACTCTTCTCAGAGAGTGAAAACCAAGACTTCCACTTTAGAAATGTCTATCAAAGACAAAAATTATTTAGGATACAAAATGATGGATCACTGAAGCTAAAACCTTCTTTTCAGCTAAGGCTTTACTCCTCAACATACCAAGGTTATCTGAAAGTACACAATCTTCTTTCTAGCAAGGGATTTAGTAAGAATATCAGCTGTTTGTTCTCCACTGAAATGTATTTGTTTGCATTGTCTCATAGTCTTGGTGAATTCTAAGCTTACAAAGTATATACCATCTTGACATGGTACACTCCCTCTGAATTTGTGTGACCAAGATCCTGGGGTGCCAACTTAACTCTAGCTTCTCCCTCTGACATATAGCCTTCTCTCATGGTAATAATCATAATTCTCTGCTACAATCTCTTGATTACTAGAGAACCAACTAAACATGGTCTACTCCCTCCGTATCAAGATCCTTGAATGTCCACTGATGCAGATCCTTTAGCTTCTCCCTATGTCACGAAGGCATACCCTGTTTATATACTCAACTTAGTGTCACTGCAGGATGTCACTTCATAACTTCCTTCCTAAGATAACCAATACGAATAATCTGAATAGTCATAAGGTTACATCGGCTAGCATAAGACACGTTTTGATCTTTTCCAAGGGCACAACATTAAGACTCCCTCTTGGACTTGAGGGAAGATAATAAAGACCTCTAGTATGATGTTTATCTTAATGAGCTGTAGTCTCATGATGTATGGAATGCCTTAATTAGGGATTCTATCCATGTGCATCCCATCGGCGATTCTATCCACGAGTTCCCACTACTATAAACTCAGATTTTTTTTTACCTTCAATAGTGAACTCCCTTTCAATCAATATGATCGAGTTTGTTAGAAGCTAAATTTCACCAACTTCTTGACCATTCTGAAGATGTCAGACTCCCTCTGAATCTGGATTTCATATGCTTTTGTCCTGAAAGTATGTCAGAGATAGATTATGAATAGTTCATAAAGCTAAACTATCCCGAACATAAAAATGATAGAAGCATACAAAATTTATTTTAATGAATTACAAACTGCAAATTCATATGGATTAATAAAACATGAGATACTTATCTTTTCAAATATTTTCAAGTATTTCCTTTCGTAAGGTGATCCCATTAATACGATACTCGTACCCATTGTTCTTCTTCATAACATATCGGTTTCATTCTAATCCTTATGTTAATTTTCTTCTTTACTAATCACATCTCATTATGATAACTCCCGGTTAGATGTTGACTTCATACATTATCAGTATCTGATTATATTAATCATTGGTTACTATCCCACTTGTACTATCCCCTTTTTCCATTAACTTAAATAGTTGGGACAATTACCTTAACTTATCCTTCTCACTTCATTGAATGATGCTATGCATGATATGACATGAATAATGTGTGTAACCAATTTATAATTCTTTCAACAATGTTTTTCTATGCCAATTCAAATATGCAGATATGTTGGTCGAATGTTCTGTCGTCTTCAATAATTATCTGAGTAAGATTGTATGTTAACAGACCTCCCTCTTCTGTTCCGACCAATCTAGATTCTGTTAGTGTATTATCCATACTCTTTAGCAATAGAATCTCTGCCTCCAATCTACTAATCCGTACCAGTAGTTCTGCAGCAGCTGTGTATGCTATTTTCCTGTTACATTAACAATTTTCTGATTATTTCATTGGTTATCACTGGCTTCATAATTAATATTCTTTGCTCATAAAAAATATATTTTGCATCGTGTCTTCTCAATTTGTATTCAATAATCTTCTACTATCGAGATGATGTTTTATCCAGACATTCCTTCCTCAGTCCATGTAACTGCGGTCGATCTACTTTTGACATTATTGCCTGAACTGATAAGTCATATGACCTCTGCCTCCTGATCTGCAGAAACATTTTGGATCACATTGTTCCAGCCCAATCTGATATACACATCCAGGGTATTCAACTGACATTGTTCCCAAGATGGATGAATGTCGACGCGATACATCAAACATCAACCACAATAAACTCTTGTTCTCAGCAGAGTTATCCCAGATGGTATGAGGTTGAACACCAATCGCGTTTGGAATCAGGAGCATATATAGTTTACAACTCAAAATAACAGAAGCTCCCAGTGAATAAGATTAAGTTATCTCTGGCAGAAGTAAATGAATAATATCCAAAATAAACATGGCACTCCCTGACTGCTTGAAATCATTCTTGATAATATATTTTGTGCAGCAAGAAAGATTGACATATTTTAGAATCTCTATCCCTTTGGCTGCTGCCAATAGTCATTACCATGCCTGTACAGGAATTGGCTATGTCGCATGTTAGCAGACATCATATCTACACAAATTTACTTACCCAATAGTTTTAGTCGCATTCATGGAATACTTCCTATATTGGGAACGCATCAAGTCACAAATACCAATATAATGATTTTGGCCCAATCAATGAAATGCTGCCACTATGCCACATACACCTGTCTCCAAAATTCTGTAGGGAAATAGATGTTTTATTTTCAACAGTAGCTACAACTGAAAGAAAGGCAGTGAAATTCTTTTGTGTGCCCTTTAATCGCGAATTTCAAAGAGCAGGTTCCTTTCATTAACGAATTCCCAATTTGTTTGGCACAATCTTGTAAAATCCTTGTGATTTTTTTTTTTTTTTTTTATCCTACAATATTGTCATTAAGAATAGGGCTACTGTGAATCACAAATGAATTATTTAATCACCATCTCTTCTCAGGATTGCCAGTCTATGTCCAAGCACAGTGTTCATTGTCGTGGAAGGTTAGAAGTTCCTGTAAATATTAATAATTTCAAAAAAAAAAAAATTATGTTGATCATTTTATCAATGTGTAAATATATTTCAGCAGTCCACAAAACTTCATATGATAAATTCCCCAATCATCTATGTGATATAGTTTATGGGACTATTCAGAATACTGAAATAAGTGCAGTCATTTGCTCAATATGAATGCTACTTCTCGAGACCAGGTCGACAGTATTTGAATTTCACTACAAATTATTCTTCCATACTGCGATGAATATATTGCAAACGACAAAGAAGAACCCTTCATCAGTGTAAGGTTCGGCAGCAACCAATAGAATCTCCATTCACGTACTGAAATCTGAAATGGGTGTTATTATTAATTGTATGCGAGTTTCAGGTGTCCGCCTTCCATCAATAGGTGTCTCCATTTCCTGCAGTACTCCCCCAAATTGTTTAATTTATTCCTTTCACCTCTCTGAATTGGTGATGACAACGGAGTCTTATTTGACTTTTGCGATTGAGCAAGGAGTTCACGCAGTGTATTTCCCAGTACTTCAATTATAAGGCTCACACTCGATAAAATTATTTTTGTAGCCAGACTGGTAATGTGAGTGTCAGAAGTATTCGTCCTCCATGTGTTCTCATAAGATCTTCCTTCAAGTGATTAGACTTTACAGAAGGAACTTGGCTCTGATACCATGTTGTAAAATCAAGATCATCTTATAGAGAATATATATGTGTATATTACTGATTATGTATCGCTGTGTGTTGCAGAGGAGAAGACGATGCCGCTGTAATTGATCACTTCCCTCTAACCATTCAAATGGTATAAATATCGTATGAATGATCATGGCCACGTAGAGACATAACTCTACGTGGCTTAGGCCACGTATAGCCATGTCTATACGTATACATGACCCATGGATTAGTGAGCACGGTTTATTATGATGCGCGGCCTCTTAACATATACTATGTTACGTTTAACTATCTTTCAATAGTAAGCGTAACATACCATATATTAATATGGTATGTTACGTTAACTATCGAATGATAGGTAACATAACTATGTTTCCTTTATGCGCTCAGTTTATTATATCGACTGTGTCGATTCAACCCGTGTTTTAATATTAATCGTTGTTTATCAAATATGATCGATTATAATATATATTAACAATGGTAATATATATATATATATATATATATAAACATATATGTATATAATTGATTATACATGTTGATAACCATTAATATAATTATATCAATCTGTTTCGATGCTATAATTTAACATCAACAACACTGACAAATACTAATTAACCCAACAACAAAATAAATTTTGAATGACAAAGTTATGGCCTAGTAAAGTTGCCAAAAGTATCGAAGCAAATTCCTTTATGGGCAAATTTGTCCATCATCAAAATTGTCCAAAAAACCGAACCAAAACATAGACATGTTAGTTCACAGGGAAATACATCCTGTAAATGACGGTGAAGAAAACCAGCCAAATTGGAATGTGGATCAACTAGGATTCCATCCATTGGGTTATGCAATCTTCCAGAATCTTCATGCCAAAATTTGAGCATTCATTGGTTTTAAAAAGCCTTGAGGGTAATGTGAACAGTCATGTTAGAATGACAGTTTAGTTGCAGAGAAAAAAGTGAGCACAAGACATCAGGGAACAGAATACAGGAGACAAACAAGGGAGATAAGCATTTAGTGATATGACATTGCCTTGTGAGCTAATTAGCTTGCAATTCTTGTTAATAGTTGATTGTGGGCACAACCCCTCTTTTTAAACTTTTCCCACATTTAATTTTTTCAGGGTAAATTTGAGCCTTTACTCCCCTATGTCTTTGCCAACATTGATTCCCTTTCCATGTTTTTGCTTGATTCCCTTTCGTTTAATGTAATTTAATGCAATATGGTTGTTCTTATGAATGCATATGTCTGCATTTGGTATTAAATCTGCACATAATTCTGCATATCTTTGATGAATTAGACATCAGTCTGACTGAGCTAATTTTGAATCAAATTTGGTTGTGTGCATAACCTAATATTACTAATATTAGCTTAAAGAAACCAAGCGCACCTTGGAAATGAGTATAAATAACACTTGACAAAGAACATAACAACATTCGAGACACTCATTTCCACAAAATATGCCCTTTTTCCTTGGCAAGACCCTTTAGACATCCATGTGACCTTTTTGGAAGCTGGAAAACCCTCTTTGGACCTGTAATCAAATTAAATAATACTCAATCTATTATTTAAAAACACATTGTGCAAGTAAAACATAATTTCCCAGGTGAAGATCTAAATGCATAATTTCATAAGAGATGGACTGATTTTAAATTTTAATCTAGTAGTTTAATCAAATTATGCAATTCATACAGTTTCTAGATTCAAAATTGTAAATTTTTATTATAGCATCAACATTGGATTTAATTTAATCTAATAAAATCATGTGGTGCATATTCTGCACCTCTGATTCAGTCTTGAGATTTGTGTTGAACCTTATTCTACCTTAATTTATCCACCTCCCTGCTAGTACCTCGCAAGTCTCTTGTACCAAGATCTGCCTTCCAAGACTTTGGAGGAGACAAATCTGTTCTGAAACACACAGATGACTTTGTACAAAGTAAGCATCTATTACTGTAGACTTTCATGGCAAGGTCTACCTTGTTCAAGTTGTTCTAAGAAAAAAATTTCTCAGTCGGTTGTGAGACTAAGAAGAAGATGTGCAAACGTGAGAAAACACTCTTTATAAAACTGAGCATGCAACTATCCCCTGGAAGTTTTCATTAAGCTCCATGGGATCATCCCTTTAACCTAGGAACTGGTTATCTTAGTCAACTCAAGGATGTATTACACTGACAATAGTCACATGTTGCCAGATTCAAAGGAAGACATTTATTATTTCTCCTCAAAAGGGGGGACTGGTACACTCATCTTTGTCACTTCCTAAGTGAAATAGAGTTTTGACTCGTGATTTCCTTAAATGAAAGCTTCATATCCTTACAAATTATAATTTGCTTGGGTTTCCTGTTTCTATCATAGACCTCAGTTGAAAACTTCAAACCCTTTTAGTCTAGTGAACTTCAGCCATTTTGGATATTTGTACAACTCGGTTGATCAAACCCTGAACACTGACATATTTTGGACTGCTATAGATAGATGCTATAGACACAGCCATGCATATGTTTTTCAAACTCATGTAGGTCAAATTGACCTCTAAAGACTTAAACATAGAGCATACAAGTACATCATATTTCAATTTATAAAGAGAAGATCTAGGTGCAACTTATTTAGCCTTCAAACATTGACCACAACAGTGGTGCAGAATCATTCCTGCAGGTATGAATGAAAGCTGCACCGCTGATTTGGGCCATTTTGATGTGGGGGTAAGCTGCTTCAAAAATCTGAAAAGGATGAATCTGTTAACATTTCAACATACCTCGCCCAAGATCATCCGGGTCTGCATGCACAACCACTGCCCTTCCAACAATTGAATCTGGACCCTTGAGGGGAATCTGAAGTTCATACACAATCAAATTGTCAGTTTTGTAAGTAAAAAGACATGGTTCTGCCATATGATAATGCACCTTAATTAAACACTCTTTATCTTTCAAGAGCATGAGTCTAAAATCCAGTTTCAACAAATAACCTGCCAGTCCTCAATTAACAGCTCAGCTACACCTGCAATACAAGACACGCCATTAGCCCAATGAAGAACACAATCCACTCTAACAAAAATGATTTAAACAAAATGCAATGCTAGAATTTGTAGGACATAATCCAAGCTGTTAAGGAAACTGACATTTCACACACTAGAATCAGACTCTGTACAAAATATTGAACTATTTTGCAACAAGAATCGACTATAGGTTGTTAGAAACTAAGAATCGACTATAGATTGTTAGAAACTTCAGAAATGCGAATGTTGAAAATAGGGATGGTTAGGTCAAGAAATGGTAAAAAAATTAGGATAGACTTCCTAAGGAAACAACAGGAAACAAGAACTTAGCAAGAAAAATTATATGAAATCCTAGAAACCTCCAAACACTCTATGAAGCGGTATTGAAGGGGCTCGTTGTCACTCTTCTAAAGTATTCTATTGCTTGGAGAATTTGCAAGGCATTGGTGTTCACCATGAGACTCTATGAAATAGTTGTTCAACAATTAAGGATTATTGTGGCTTCTTTGACATTGTCTAGACACCAGAAGTACAATTAGAGTTAACCAAGGTTGCTATCCTTCACCAACCCTATTTCATATCTATATCGATGAGCTTGAGGATTTTCTTAGAAAACATACCCATCTGGATGACAATTGCCTACTTCACCATGTTGCACTTGCCACTCTGCTCTTAGATGAGTGCTCTAAAGTCATCAGTATTGAAGGGGCTCATTGTTAGTCTTCTAAAGTATTCAATTGTTTTGTGGACTTTACAAAGGCCTTTAACTCCATCCCATTACATCTATTTGAGAATTTGAGAGGCATTGATGATTCTACTACTCTCATTATGACCAACATGAGATTCTATAAGATAATTGATGGACAGTTCAGGATTCTTGTAGCTTCTTTGACATTGTCTAGACTCTAAAGTACTGTTAGAGTTAGGCAAGTTCGCTCTCTTTCACCAATCCTCTTCAGTGTTGAAGTACTATTAGAGTTAAGATTGAGGATTCAGACGACAATTGCCTGCTTCACCATGTTGCGATTGTCATTTTTTTCTTTGTTGACGACGGGTCCTCCTCTCTCGTTCTTCTGATGGCTTACAAAGAGATTGATAAACTTTCCAAGTTTTTGATCTTAATTAGTTCAAGGTCAACCTTAGCAAAACTAAGACCATGATCTTGAACACCACCAAGGGAGCTGTCTGCAAATTTTATTTTTTCTGCAAAGGAGGCCTGGTGGAGATCACCAATATATATCTAGGAGTTCAGTTTAATGGTCCTCTTTCTTTGTAGCTTATCTCTTTGCAAGGGATACACTTCTCTCTCTATCCTTGAGCACTAATGCTTCTAGGTGCATTTCCAAGATCTCTCTTAGAAGATGTGCCTCTTCAATGCAATGATTATGCCCATAGTGATGTATGGTTTTAAGATTTGATGACCTATCTTGGGATCAAGTTGAGAAGGTTCAAACAATTACGCTTCAGCATATGATCTAGTGTAAATGTATGTTGTCTACACTAAAATTGTTGGCCAACCCCTTTGCCTTGAGACTATCTTCAAACTCCTTGGCTTATTATGCACAAACTTATATCCATGGACAGTTTTGCATTGTCCTATGGGAGAGATCCATTTTTGGCAGTCTAATCCTAGTAGGAGATTGCCTCTCCCAGTCCTTGTTGTCGGGAATAATGATATGTTGTTATGTGTCGTTGGTATTTAGTTAGTCAGTCGATGGATTGGTAGTTGGGGTACGGTTGTGACGGTTGGCGTCGCACCCCTTCGGTCCAGATATATTGTAAGTACCTACCTTTGGGTAAGGCATGATGGTGTTTACGGGTATTTGATATTACTGTGATCATTTGTATACATGAGATTGATGGATTAATGGAAGAACTGGTTCTCTGGCATACATCTATTATGTTCTGTGTATTAACTTTCTGCATTTAACTAGTTTACCCAATGAGGCAAACATTTGGCGTCGTTGTTGTACAAACCTGGGAAGTGACGGAGACTGAATGGCGTACGGAGGATAATGGGCCAACCTCTCGACAATGATGGTACCAAGAGGGATGACAACGGACTCAGAGAACTTTATGAGGGAGAACACGCCTTGACGTCAGACTTTGTGATTCTACTACAGGCGGCGATCGAGACTTACGTGAGGAGAGAGGTTGCACAAGAGGAAGTCCAGAAGGATACCATGTGGAATGCTCTTGAAATAAGTCTGGCGGTCAATCGGTTGATGAGCCATCTCCCTCGCCTGTTGGCACAAACATCCCTAGCCCAGAGGAATAGCGAATCCTCCGTAACTACGAGGAGAATTACCACCGAGAAGAGGGGCGCGATGGGACTCGACGAAGGCAAAGCAATAACTAAATTTTCAGAAGAGGAAGGAAAATAAAAGAGGGCAGTCCCACATTTTTATGATTCTATCATATTGTTGAGATACATTGTACAAGAGTGATGAATTAATAAAAAGTGCTCTTTAATATTTATCACGGTCTGTTACAATTCACGCAAGAAGAATTAATGCCCAACTTGTTAAATAAAGATAAAAGTACAAGAGAATACATAGAGGAGTGTGAAGCTCAGAGAGCTTTGATTCTCGAACAACAGGCTGAAAGGAGACAGAGGCTTAGGCGACTGGCAGAGGAGCAGCTCGACGGAAGCGAAGGTGTAATGTCCCTTCTTATTCTCCTTATGTAATTTCATGCAAAATCGACATTAGTCGAAGAAGATAGTACACAATATTCACATGACTCCTACTTTATTTTAAGTTAGTAAGGGGGATTTGATCCTAGGAGCTGCCTCTAGGTTGGGCTTCACAGGATTCCAAGTTCTCCGCTTGAAGGATATAGGATCCATTCTAAGCAACCCGGAAGGGAGCAGCAGTGACGGAGAGTCCAACAAGAAAGTGCAAGCCGTCCAGAAGGACATGCAAAGGATGATGAAAGAATTTAAAGCTAGAAAGGGGGTCCAGCAAGACAGACAAAGGAGAACTCTGATGTACGAAGTGCAAGTCCAACGGACACACAAAAGGCTCGTGTCCTAAGAAAGCTTTTTGTGACATATGCCAGTTGATGGGGCATTCTACTAAGAAATGTCCCTACAACATGAAGACAAGAAGCCAACAAGTGCTTCTCACTCAGGAACAACCAACCACATTGGGCGGTGCAGGTAGCTCCAAAACAAACAACAATGCATCATCGCGAGGGTACAGGAATAACCGGCGCGGAGGAAGGAAGAACAATGATAATAATAACAATAACAATACAAGAAGTCGGATCTAGTACGATTCGAAGAGCCGACCGATGATCCAATGCAGAGCCTCTAGCCAGGGGGCACTTCGCCCAAGACTGTCCGAAGGAAGAGGCAACACAGCACTTATGCAAATGGTGTGGGTCGGGAGACCATGACGATGCCAATTGTCCAAAACTCGGCGTAAACAGGTTGGACATAGAGGAAACTATGGGGGAAGGAGTACTAGTCGTTACCTGGAACAAGAAAAACAAGCAACGTACCCGGACCCCCGCATGGAGAAGCAGAGGGTACGGGAGGCAAGAGGGGAAATTGAAAGGGAGATGCGAGCACGGAAGGAGGCACACGGGATGGCGAGTACTTTTGGTTAGTCGAAGGCGGAGGAAAACAAACTGAGGCAAATGTTAAATATGGAGGTACCTGTAAGAGTCCAAGACCTCCTTCACACAATACCTCCGCTGACGACGGCTTGGGTGGGCACTCTCTCCCAACCGAGTGCCAACACCACCCAACGCATAGATGTTCCTAGCGGGTTCGCAATGGATCCCATGTTGCTGGCGGTGAACACTGGCAAACACTCGGTTGTTGTTGAGATTGGCATCTTGGGGACCCTTTTGACGGATACCATCGTTGATGGTGGATTGAGGGTAAATGTCCTTCCGGAGATAACATGGAGGAAGCTTGGGAAACCAACACTGTGGCCTCCTACTTTCAACCTGTTGGGAGCAGACCAACAAGGAATTAAACCCCTCGGGACGTTGACGGCGCAACAAGTCACCATCAGCGCGCAACCCTTCGTGCTAGGCTTTGTTGTGATCCCACTCAAGAAGGGGTACGATGCAATTCTTGGCAGAGGGTGGCTTGTGGCGGCGAGGGTTACACACAACTGTAAAAAGAACACCTTGACAATGGAGAAGGGAGGACGGAAGTTTGTCATCAACCTCCGGACACAGATGGTGAGTGAGGAGCTTGCATCCTCTTCAGAGGCCGAGTTTGATGGCAAGAGTGGTCGAATGGACGAATGGAGGAAGGGAGGAGCCACATGGAACCCAACGATGAAGGGGTTTTGGAGCTGGAGGAATGTTTGGAGGACGAGACAGGGTCGATTAATGGACTCATCCATTGGCAGATGGAAGATTATGAAGTATTCCATAGCTAGATGCTCCAAGTGGAGGAAATGGAGCAAACAGCAGACAAGGAAGTGTTCCCGTCGGAGTATGGAGAATATAAGGAGGGGGAGGCCCAGGTAAATGAAACCCCGGCACACAAGTTTGATAAAGAGAGACCCATGGAGTATAAAGAACCATCCCTGCAGGTCACTAATCTTGGAGATGAGGCTAACCCACGGAACATACTAGTAGGGGATGACTGGAACCCCATTTTAAAGGCCGCTACATTTAAGACTTTTATGGAATACAAAGATGTATTAGCATGGACCTATAAAGACCTCAAGGGCGTACCACCGGAACTGTGCACGCACTGTATCCCCTTGGTACCTGGAGCTGTGTCTGTACGGAAAAAGACTGTACAGAATGAACAAAAACTATGCAGCAAGGGTGAATGATGAGATCGAGCGTATGCTCGAAGCGGGGATCATCTTCAAAGTGCAAACAAGTCAATGGGTGTCCCCGATAGTAATATCTCTGAAGGAGGCCAACCAGATCAGAATCTGCGTCGATTTCAGGTGCCTAAACGTGGTGACCATTAAAGATTTGTTTCCCATACCATTCACCGATACCATCTTGGAAGAGGTCGTCGGGCACGAGATATGCTCGTTCATGTACGGGTTTTCTGGATATAACCAGATATCCATCGCGGAGGAGGACAAGTTGAAAACAACCTTCGTGGTGGAGAACAGTGTACGCTTACAACCGAATGCCCTTCGGTCTGTGCAATGCACCTGCAACTTTCCAGCAGATAATACTCCACATCTTCAATAAGATGTCAGTCGGAAATTTCAAGGCTATCCTGGATGATTGGTCCATCTTCATTGGGGAGGATACGCATCTGGTGGCCCTCGGGGAGTGCATGGAGAGGTGTCGAAAGGCAAGGTTGGCAATGAACCCAAAGTGTTGGTTCATGGTGCCGCAAGGGAAGTTGTTGGGGCACATAGTTTGCAAGGCAAGACTAAAGACAAACCCTGACAAGGTCCGTGTGATCATGGAGATGGAACTGCCGACAGACGTCATAGGTGTGAAGTCATTCCTAGGCCACATTGGCTATTACCGAAAGGTTCATAAAGAACTTCGCCCAAGTTTCTTATCCCCTCGACAGGTTGACGAGGAAAGGGGAACTCTATCTGTGGGGGATAGAACAGGGTGCCTCTTTTGAAGAATTGAAGACAAGGCTGGTCGGAGCACCAATTCTGACATATCCAAATTGGGACAAAGAGTTCCACGTTCATGTAGATGCCTCAAATTTTGCAATTGGTGCAACCTTGGCCCAAGTAGGCGATCATGGCCTGGACCATCCCACTTATTTCGCCAGTCAGTTGTTGTCATGGGCGGAGAGAAATTATAGTACCACAGAGCGGGAGGCCCTGGGGATGGTGTACGTCGTGCAGAAGTTCAGAAGTTCAGGCATTACCTAATGGCAACACCATTCACATTTTATGTGGACCACCAGGCATTAATGTACCTAGTGAATAAACCTCTTATACAGGGGCGGGTGAGTAGATGGTTGTTGCTACTACATGAGTTCAAATTCACAATTATTGTGAGACCCGGGAAGAGCCATGTAATTGTCGATCAGCTCTCTCGGATTAAGTCCAGAGAGCCACTGAAGAGAGTGAATGACTTCTCGGACGCAGACTTGTTCCACATAGCAATCCTACCATCATGGTATTATAAGAGCATCAGAGAGTATTTTTCCACTTCACAGTTCCCGTGGGACATGCCGCCGAACGAGCAACGGAAGTTGGTATTGAGAAGCCACACTTTTTAGCTGATTAATGGATTACTCTACAAAATGGGACCAGACCAAGTCTTCTGGCGGTGTGTTATGGAAGAAGAGGTAGAAAGTGTTCTCAGAGAGGCACATGAAGGGCTAGCAGGGGGACACATGGGGCCGGACACAACGGCACGGAAGGTTTTGTTAGAAGGGTTGTGGTGGTCCACATTGCACGACATGAGGGAGTGGGTTGTGGGATGTGACACCTGTCAAAGGGCCGGCTTACCATTGAAGAGGGATTTCATGCCCCTAAATCCTTCACATGCACAAGAACTCTTCGAACGATGGGGCTTGGACTTTATCGGACCTTACTAAAGACGCTTATTACTAAACCAATGGACTAGAGAGAAAAGAAGGATCCCTTAAGATGTAACCAAAGTTGTAAACTAATTAGTGCATGCAAGCTAAGTAAGAAAGTAAACTATAACAAAAATAAGAGATGCTTTTAATGTAAATGATTGAATCCTAAATCAATTTGAATGGTGCCAAATGCATTGGGCAACAAAATCACAACATGCAAGAAAGAAATATCTCACATGCGACAAAAAAGAGACGATAACAAAATTATTTGTAATGTATTATAATGTTGCAATATCAATCAGCTTCTCATTAGTTTTGTAATGTTAATAACCTTTGCATCACATTAGGTAGGTGTATATGGCAAGAGAGAAATATTAACTAGGTTAGAAAATTCCCCTAAATTATTACAGTTTTCCATGGAAACCTATGATCATGCAATCTCCCCGTCCCAATTAATCCCCTAGAGCATGCTTCAGCGATTGGGTAAGAAAAGGGCTTAGAGACCAACCTTGAAAACAAATTTGCATCCATGTACACATAGTATTCCATTGGCATTGCATTATATTTGTTGGATGAGTTTTCAAGGGTTGCATGCAAGTCAAAGTATGACATTTGTATGCATAGCAATTAGCACGAAGAATCTTCCTTGGATCTATTGTTGGTGACCTGGGGCAGCTAAAACATTCTTCCTAAGTTCAAACGAGTAGATTGGTATTGTTTGTAGGCCTACAGATCATGAGGTTCATTTATCACATCCAAGTTGTCCATACCTATTTCCAACATCCACACATGGCCTTTCCTCTAGATCTGCACTTTAAAGAGTTTAATAGCATTTTGGTGGAATTTGGATGGCTGTACAACTCCATTGCATTCAATTTGAGTCAGTGACAATGTCCTGAGTTGTACAGGGGCGAGGCTAAAGTTTACTATTCAAACAATGAAGTCTTCACACGAAATCACAAATTAGATTTGCATATATGCATGGGAGCATGAAAAGCTAGTGGGGATTGGGGATTGGGGTGCACACTACAAGTTGTGAGGAATGTCTGAAAGTCTATGGGAAAATGGATAACAAAACTACAGCGATGTAGGGATTAGGAGCTTGGATGCATAGGGGAAGTTGATAGGAGGAAAAAGCTAACAGGGAGTAAACTAACAGAGGGAAAGACTTGGATGCACATTATGGGAAGAGTGAAGGTGCAAGAAAATATTCAAAAGTCTGCAAGGGAGAAAGGGAATGGTCATGTGATAATGTAAAAATTTGAGGCAAAAGGGCATGGAAACTCAAGATGCAAACATTCGCGCAGCTCTAGATGTTCACAGTGATAAAAAAGAAGAGTGTGAAAATGAGGGTATGCAAGGATTGGGGAATTGAAGCAAGTGTGCTAGAAGTGCAAACTTGCCCATGGAGTAAATCTCTGCAAGAATGGGAAGGGCAAAGAGAGCAAGAATGTTGTTTGTGGAACTATTGATGAAGGTGGCAAGTTTGTACAAGTTGCAAAGGTGACCATAGAGTCTCAAAGTCCACAAGAAACAATGGTAGGGAGGATGAAAAAAAGGAAAACTTGTGAACTAGCAGATAATTAGACAGCTCGAGTCAAGAGAAAGTCCACAAGAAGAAGAAACACTTGCAGAGAATTAGACAACTAGAGCCAAGAGGCAAGTTTGCACAAATTGCAAACATGCACACGAACCCCAAAAGTCCATAAAATACAAGAACAAAAAATATGTTCTTGATAAACCTTTTAGAGATCAAAAGAAATTCATTTATTTTAAAGAAAATGCCAAAATCAGAGAGATGTATGTGCTTCCCAAAATTAAATAAAAATTTGAAAAATATCACCTAGCTTTCAAAAAATGAGAAAAATATGCGCTTCCCAAAATGACCTCCAGAAAATATAACTTGTTTCTTTCCTTCATGAGGCACGGATCATGCTCTAATAACACTTGTAATGAAACAACTTGCACGATAAAGAATATAATAGTAAATATGGTGCATATACTTAATAATAATGTCACTTTAAGGGTATAATCTCCTGCTCCACTTAAGGGTATACCTCCAATAATCGTTAATAAGAAATAACACTCAATATGATGATAATAACTAGCCACTAGCTCCTACATGTACCTAATTATGCCTTAGCTCCTACATGTACCTAATTATGCCTTAGCTCCTACCCAAGCTGACTTAAATAATCAATTTTAACCCCTAGGACGACCTAACAACCTACGTATGATTAAGATAATGATTATATAACTTATTTAAGAGTTAAGGTAGCTACAAGCTAACTACCCAATACACACTACAGGATTAGTGTTGTATCACTCCAACACTCCTCTTCATAGCACAAATCTTGAGGGCAGGCTCATGGAACTGATTTCTTCTCTACCCCTAGCAATTATTCTGCTTGGAGTGTTAGGAAATGTACTATATGGAATTAACTACCTCCTAGGATTGTTGAATTCGGTTCCCTTAGCCCTAGACTTTTTCCAGTAAGCATTCGTAAACTCTATAGTGGCACTCGTAAAGTGATTGATGATAATAGCGTTGCCTCCTCCAATGCATCCCAAATTTCTAGTACTTGAGGTTTTCGGTTCCCCACTTGAGTGGTCTTCATCTGCTTCCAATACTTCAAGGGGTCTTTCCCTCACGCTTCTACGTTAATGTGTACAGGTTTGTTGGTCACCATTTTTGGGTTAACACCCAATTTTCCATTTCCTTGTTTTTTGTACTTCCCATGCTTTATTGCATCTGCTTCAAGAATAGGGTCCTCTATGCCCAAGTTCTTTGCTATTGTAACTGATGTACTTTGCGACCCATTTTACCTTTCTTGGTCATTCCTGGACATTGATTTATTATAATTTTTTTCTTTCTCAGATATAATGTTGAAAACTTCAGAAAACCCAAGAACCAATCCCAGAAGCTCCAAGAGCTAGCTGAGAACTGGAGAACTATTTTCAAATCTTCCATGAGTTTCTGGTCTATTTGGCAGAAGTTTCCATAAGTTTCCTGGATGGAGAACAGTTTTGTAATCTGGTTTCCAGCCTATCAAGATTCAAAACGAAATAAAATATGTCAATGTCTACGACTAAACAAAGGTCGGTCACTGCACCTTAGTAGTGTATCCAGTTACAAACTCAAAAATCCTAGCGGAACAAGAATACCATGTTTTGATGAGTAACCATATTGATATAACACTAAACGGATGAAATAAAACTAAAGGGGGTGAATTCAAAGCTGCTAAAACCCAAATACAGGTTACAAATATCCATTTGGAGAAAAGACCAATCAGCCAAATGATTTGACGAAGATCAAAGATGGACAGCCAGATTGAAACTGACACTGTACCACATCACCATGAGTTCAATAAACCATTCTTCAAATTTTAAAAACCTAAACAGCCTAGCTAGCCATAGTCTAGTGGCACGGCAAAGTGATAATCTGGTTGAACAATACTCTGAACACCACAAATGTTGAAGGAAAACTGAAGCGAATTTTGATAAAATAGAAACCCTTAGCACTATCTATAGCTTCTAAGCTTGATGGCACATCAGATTAGTTTTAAAAAAAACTAGTAAAAGCATTGGAAGAGGAAGACAATAAAAACATACCATCCTGTCCAGCAATTATGTTGCCCAAATCACCAGCATGGCGGCTTTCATCCTGAGGAGCACCATGCTCCTTGTTCAATGGATTGTAATGTGGGCCTATAATTTTAACGTTGGCATGAGATCATAAGACTCTCCTTCCTATCCAATGAAATTAATTGAATTTTTATTTATCTTGTTCTTATGCAAATCAATAGATAAGAGTGCAGATAAGATATTAATCACAGATACCTGTGGAGAGGCAGCCATTGGTGGTATCACCCGTTGCATGAACATGGAAACCATGAAGGCCCGGCCTGAGACCTGTTACTTTTCCAAACACCTTTGTGGGTCCTGTATTTGCATGGATACATATAGATTGTTTTATAATACTCTACGCAAGATTTTTATTTATTTTTTTTGAAGAAATTGAATTCGAATTGGATTGTATTGATACCATTAATACGCTGTGTAAATTGGATGACACCACTGACATTTTCCGTTCCACAAAGAACGGCAACTGCCTTAAGGGTACTCATTAGCTCTTCAGGCTCGTGCTCTCGTTAGCACCGAAATTGCAAAATTCTGCCACTGGTTTTTAATTAAACAACAAAAATTAAAATGCTTCGAGCTATGGTTTTTAGTTTATGATAAAATTGCTAAACATTATCAGAGATATATTGCTATTATCATTTAACTATGTAGTTTTTTACTCAAACTCATTGATCCATGTTTCATGAGTAGTGGTTCACAAGAACCCATTTCTTATAAGAATGAATGGAACACTTAGCACTCATTACATCTAGGTGATGCTCACATAGATGATGCATCTAGGAAAGTTCATTTTAAAATTTATACGCTTAGGATTTTATTTTTATTTTTTATGTTGATTATAGTTGATGTGTTTAAACGGGTTTTTATTTGAATGAAAATAAGAGTACAAAGAATAGTAGCTAACAGCAAGGAGTATAAAGAAAATGACAAACACAAATTAATAAAGATTATAATGGTTCAATATATGGCGGGTTAGAAGAAACCTCACATTAATACTTGAAATACTTATAACAAATTCTTGGTACTGAAGATAGTTTTTTGAAAGAGATGGATTTCAAAAAGTATTAGGATTGTTATGTGGATAAAATGAACTGATTTCAAGAAAGTATATTATGTTAAAGAGTTTAATTTTACATTAGATAATGGCAGAAAGGTTTACATAAAGTAGAATTTAAAAAGGTACAGTTATCAATTATTTAGTTAAGGACTAGATCACATTATAGGACTTGGTATAGAATGCTCTATACCATGCAAGATTTGTAGAAGATTATAGCCACCCAAGATCTAGGCACTTCATAAAAGCACAAAAGAGATCAGATGTGAGAGAATAGTGTTATTTTATCAAAGGATGTAAATGATAATTATAATGGATGGAATGAATTGAGATTACAACAGAGACTCATTAGTTATATAGGTCAAGGTGAACATATGATTGCATAAGATTATGGCATATGTCTTAATCTTATGACTTGAGACAAGTAATATGATAAATATTAAATGACCTAGGAAACGAGAAGTAAATGTGATAAAATCACATGACACCTAAGACTTCTGGAAAGATTCTCAAGACCTAAGCGATGACTATTGTATATGCACCCTAAGTAAACTTAAGTTACATGTGTGAAGAGGACCTAGGTGATGAACTAGCTAAGTAAACACCTCTTTCGAACCAACACCACCCTCTCAAGTGCAAGTTAGGAGGTATGTACACAAATATAGATAGTGTAATATGGGTCCCATCTATTAGGCCATGTTAGATAGCCATGTACAAATGCAATGCAATGCAATTCCTCACAAATAGAGAAAAGGAGAAAAAATAGTGGGACAAAACTCCTCTTCAAAAGAAAGATAAAAACAAAATACTCCAAATGAACTATGAGATGGACAAGCCTCGTTTGAGGAAAAACACAACCCCCCTCAATGTGGAGTCTCCTGCAATGACGATAGATGTTTGACACTAAATGTTAAAGATCATCCAATATTGTCAAAAATATTCTTCCTCTTAGGAATAAACAAAACCAATATGGTATGCATGGTCTCCTCTCATTCATGAAAGGAAGATAAGGGAAGAAGAATGAAGTGTGACTTCTTTAAATTCTGCTCAAGTGTCTCAATGTTAATGTTGGAAGTTGTCATGATCCAATCATGCATTCTAGGTTGCAATGATGAAGATGACAATCCAAAATCTCATGAGACTTATGTGGAACATCATTCAAAGAAAAAATATTTCCTCTAAAGATTAAGAGGCTCCTCCATATGCTACTCAAAAGTATCCACACTCATATCATACTATGAGGAATGATCATGTCGAGAATTAAAAAGAGGATTAGAGTGTTCCCTCACAATAACCAAAGAAGAATCATTTCCAGCAAACAGAAGATGAACTCAATCAATCGTGTTTCTCTTATCTTAAAGGTGTGAATTTGCAATGTATGTCAAGTGATCATCCCATATAGAAATCTCTAGAAGATAATGTAATTCCTGCTACATTGAATCATAAGTAGCCAAAATTGTGGCTACACAAGCATCATCAAATGTAATAATAGATGAAGGAGATGAAATATTACCATATGTCTCTAGAACCTCGCTAGATGAAAGAACTCCATGATTCAAATGACCATATTGATCTTCTCAAATGGTGTCTACACTAGATGCTTGAGTGTCAACAATATGAGCAAAATGCGAGAAGTTGTAGACTCGAGATTCGTGATCAACCTCTCCAACTACAACAATGTCTCTACTATGCAAATCTTAGATTATGACAGAATTTGGTGTGAATTCAACACTCTTTTCTACTCCACCATTTGTAATATGATAGAATGGAAGGTTATCGATTGATAATTAAGGCACACAAAGAACATCATTGAATGCTCAATCATCCATGTTAATAGATTTCTTCCCAAAAATAAAACACATATGTGTGTTCTTTTTCATTGGGATGTGTGATGATGAGCAAGACTCAAATTCAAAGAGAATTATTTATAATGAAGCCATATGAGGTGAATCTCCAAAATCAAGTATCTACCTCTCTAAATCAAAATATGCAACTTTAACAAGTTTTTGTCCCTCGTGTCTCTCTATCTTTGATAATGAAGAAAAATATGAATCCCTTAACATTGTTGAAGGCAAATCTATTTGATTTTCTTAAAAAGACGCTTCAAGTCATCAATTTAGTTTGAATAATATTGATTTTCATCATGTCCAATTTTCTTGCAATATGTGCACTTAGGTTTATCCTTCTTAGATGATTCCCCTTGATAGGGATCAGACCATTCAAACTTTTTGTGTAGCTTCTTCTTTTTATTCTTTTGTTTCTTATCAATATTACTTGTTTCTTTTTGTACCTTTAGCTAACTTGCCACCAATGTTTGTGGTTTAGAGGACTTGATTATACCCATTTTAATTAACTTAACTTCCTCATAGATTAGTAGATTTACAAAATTCATCAAACTTATGATCAACAGAAAATGCTTCAATATAAAGTTGATGGGTATGAAAGCCCATAAAAACACTAAATACTCAAGAGAAAGCTTAGATAACACATTTAGAATCAGTATTATAATCTTTTAGTTGTTTTCCTAGTTGCTTGATTTTGGAGATGTAGTCTTGGTTTCAAGGTCAGAACCTTTTGGATCGAGATTGATCAAATCATGTAGGTCTACTATCCTTTGATCTTATACAATTTTTCAAATGTCTCCCAAGCTTCCTTAGATGATTTACACCAATCAATATGAAATTACAAATCAAAGGAGACTAACATATGCTTTCAATTGTTTTCTCATGATTGGTATTCCTCCTTATCAATTAATCAAGATCAATGGGTTGAGGAATCTTTTCTTTAGATAGCCAAGATGTCCATTTCCCATTAGATAGTTCTATATTGATTTTCTTTGTGATGCATAACTATATAGAGTGAGGAATTCAATATGATATTTCTTTGTTTCATGAATACACAAGAAGCAAAAAGAATGATGTAAAATGTGTGTTGTACACATTGCATAATAATGTTTATTATTGTATTATTTCATTTTATTGTGTAAATGTTGCACCTAGATGGGCGTGCAACATGTAGAGATTCTCGTGGAATATTCTTGGTGGGTTGTATTGCAACATTGTAATATTATTTGATGTAATTATTTAATATTGGGGAAATAAAGTACCCGATATTGGATATGGGTCAATATGGGTTAGATAGCACATGGTCTATGCAATACCACTTGGTGGTTTTGTGGGAGTTTGTTTCTATAAAAGCAACCATAAGAGTAGTTATTGAGGTTAGACAGGTTAGCCAAGGTAGCATTTTTGAAGGTTGGAAGCATGGCATGGGATGTGTGGATTCATGCTTGTTCACATGGAGTGCTTGGTTATGGCTAGGGATTTGAAGGCTTCCATGGTTGTATTGCAATGATTTTTTGTTGAATAATACATGGTGATTGATGTTTTTGGAGGCTGGGTTTTTTCCTCGTGAGGGTTTTCCCAGGATATATCTTGTGTCACATTTTTGTGGGTATGTTGTCTATTCTCTTTCATTTGAATTCTAAGTGTTTATTTGCATAAGATCTATAATGGGTTGTATGGAAATTGTTTATAATGGGTTTTAGAGCCATAAAACTATCAAATTTTAAGTACCATTGTCGAGGTGCTTATTTCAAGCCATATAAACTCTTCTTTAATCTGCACGCTAACTCTCCTTACCTGTGACCTCAAATCCTTGGGGTTATTCCATATATATCTCCTCCTCCAAATAGCCATGGAGAAGAGTAGTTTTCACATCTATTTGTTCCAAATGCAAATCTTCAGTAGCCATAATACTTAAAACAGTAGGAATAGAAGTCATCTTAACAACCGAAGAAAAAAATTTAGAAAAATCAAAGCCCTTTTTCTGTGCAAATCCCTTTACAACTAACCTGGCTTTAAATATTTTCTTACCTCCATCCTCCTCTTTCAACCTATAAACCCATTTATTTTGGAAAGCCTTTTTACTTGTAGGCAACTTACATAATTCCCAAGTCTGATTTTCCAGCGAGGAGACCATTTCTTTCATCATTCCATGCTCCCGCTAAACCTTGGTATCCAGTTGCATAGCTTCATCATAAAATAATGGTTTACCAACATTAGTTAATAAAATAGAATACAAAGAGGGAGAGAACATGTCAAGAGGTCTACTTATCCTTGAAGATCGTCTAACATTCACGAGAGTTTGTGGTATTTATTGTTATTGTTGTTGTTGTGGATCATGAGGAACCCCTAGAAGATCATCTTTAGGAGAATCAACGAGAAAGTTACATAATCATTCTCTTTCTTCTCATGTCGCCGCAACTCATCATCTTTGTACAACACTTTTTCATTGACATCACTGCTTCACATAATTTTATGATTCTCAAAATCCCAAAGTTTAAAGCCTAACTCATCAATGCCATTGATTCTCAAAATCCCAAAGTTTATAGCCTAAATATTTTCTTACCTCCATCCTCCTCTTTCAGCCTATAAACCCATTTATTTTGTAAAGCCTTTTTACCTGTAGGCAACTTGCATAATTCCCAAGTCTGATTTTCCAGTGAGGAGACCATTTCTTTCGTTGTTCCATGCTCCTACTGAACCTTGGTATCCAGCTGCATAGCTTCATCATAACATAATGGTTCACCAACATCAGTTAATAAAATAGAATACAAAGAGGGAGAGAACATGTCAAGAGGTCTACTTATCCTTGAAGATCGTTTAACATTCACGAGAGTTTGTGGTATTTTTTATTATTGTTGTTGTTGTGGATCGTGAGGAACCCCTAGAAGATCATCTTTAGGAGAATCAACCAGCAAATTACATAATCATTCTCTTTCTTCTCATGTTGCCACAACTCATCATCTTTGTACAACACTTTTTCATTGACATCCCTGCTTCACATAATTTTATGATTCTCAAAATCCCAAAGTTTATAGCCTAACTCATCAATGTCATTGATTCTCAAAATCCCAAAGTTTATAGCCTAAATATTTTCTTACCTCCATCCTCCTCTTTCAGTCTATAAACCCATTTATTTTGTAAATCCTTTTTACCTGTAGGCAACTTGCATAATTCCCAAGTCTGATTTTCCAGTGAGGAGACCATTTCTTTCATCATTCCATGCTCCCACTGAACCTTGGTATCCAGCTGCATAGCTTCATGATAACATAATGGTTCACCAACATCAGTTAATAAAATAGAATACAAAGAGGGAGAGAACATGTCAAGAGGTCTACTTATCCTTTAAGATCATCTAACATTCACGAGAGTTTATGGTATTTGTTTTTATTATTTTTGTTGTGTATCATGAGGAACCCCTAAAAGATCATCTTTAGGAGAATCAACCAGCAAGTTACATAATCATTCTCTTTCTTCTCATGTCGCCGCAACTCATCATCTTTGTACAACACTTTTTCATTGACATCCCTTCTTCACATAATTTTATGATTCTCAAAATCCCAAAGGAGTATGTTGTCTATTCTCTTGCATTTGAATTATAAGTGTTTATTTGCATAAGATCTATAATGGGTTGTATGGAAATTGTTTATAATGGGTTTTAGAGCCATAAAACTATCAAATTTTAAGTACCATTGTCGAGGTGCTTGTTTCAAGCCATATAAACTCTTCTTTAATCTGCACACTAACTTCTCCTTACCTGTGACCTCAAATCCTTGGGGTTATTCCATATATATCTCCTCCTCCAAATAAGCATGGAGAAGAGCAGTTTTCACATCTAGTTGTTCCAAATGCAAATCTTCAGCAACCACAATACTTAAAATAGTAGGAATAGAAGTCATCTTAACAACCGGAGAAATAAATTCAAAAAAATCAAAGCCCTTTTTCTGTGCAAATCCCTTTACAACTAACCTGGCTTTAAATATTTTCTTACCTCCATCCTCCTCTTTCAGCCTATAAATCCATTTATTTTGTAAAGCCTTTTTACCTATAGGCAACTTGCATAATTCCCAAGTTTGATTTTCCAGCGAGGAGACCATTTCTTTTGTCATTCCATGCTCCCACTGAACCTTGGTATCCAGCTGCATAGCTTCATCGTAACATAATGGTTAACCAACATCAGTTAATAAAATAGAATACAAAGAGGGAGAGAACATGTCAAGAGGTCTACTTATCCTTGAAGATCGTCTAACATTCACGAGAGTTTGTGGTATTTGTTGTTATTGTTTTTGTTGCGGATCATGAGGAACCCCTAGAAGATCATCTTTAGGAGAATCAACAATCAAGTTACATAATCATTCACTTTGTTCTCATGTTGCCGCAACTCATCATCTTTGTACAACACTTTTTCATTGACATCCCTGCTTCACATAATTTTATGATTCTCAAAATCCCAAAGTTTATAGCTTAACTCATCAATGCCATATCCAAAAAATACACATTCTTTGATTTAGCTTCCAGCTTGGTTCTATTTTCATAATCTATATGTGCAAATGCTTCACAACCGAAGGTTTTGAGAAAATAATAACTCGCCTTCTTACCTATCCATGCTTTCTTTGGAATACCACAACCCAAAGGAGTAGAGGGACCTCGATAAATTAAATAAACAACAGTGTTTGCACCCTCTTCCCACATGTTTAAGGATAGTTCAACATGCAACCTCATATTCCTTGCACGCTCCATTATTG
This sequence comes from Thuja plicata, assembly GCA_018584345.1. Classification (NCBI taxonomy): domain Eukaryota; kingdom Viridiplantae; phylum Streptophyta; class Pinopsida; order Cupressales; family Cupressaceae; genus Thuja; species Thuja plicata. The sequence goes on along the minus strand of MU228063.1, from coordinate 954,956 downwards.
TCCTATTCATGCATTCAACCACACCATTTTCTGCCTACGAATACCATTAGAGGAACAATAATCTTCAAATTCTTTATTGTAATACTCACCACCATTATCAGATATGAGCCATTTTATTATTTTACCAGTCTCATTCTCAACCAAGCTTTTCCATTTTTAAAAAGTTTCAAATACATCAGATTTCTACCTAAGGAAATAAATCCATACTTTCCTAGTTGTTGTTGGAAATGAGTTGAGTAACTGAGAGGAGAGGGGTGAATCACTTACCACAAAAACAAATCCAATTCCCTTAGATGTCTGAAACAAATTTATCACTGTTGCTCAGTTAACATAGATATTCCACTATCACTCGGTTAACATAGCAAATCTTAAGATATTAAATGTGATTATTCTTTAGTAATTTATTGCAAAAACATCAACCATAAAGAAAATGAAATGTACATAGATAACACCAATATTTAACGTGGAATCCCAATATGGGAAAAACCACCAATAGCAACTAGTCACTATTTTTCACTCTTCTGAAGTGAGCCATGTTAAGAGCCAACCCCGTTAGAGGATTTAATCACCCTATAAGGAGTGGCCTTGTTAGAGGTATTCAAACACTTCAATGTAGAAATGTCACCTTGTGAGAGGATTTACAAAAGACTGTTAAGTCTACTCTGTTAAGAGATTTTGATCATTGCTACAATTGTTAGAGAGTAACAATGGATTGACCTGTTTTGATAAGCAACTGTCTTTGCCGATTCAGATCTCTACTCTGGCTTTGATTACTTGATCCTCATTGATCAGATATTCTGTTGCAGCTCTGTATGTTTTGTATTCAATCAGAATCCCATCTGATTTCGCTTTCACTCTTCATATCACAAAACATATATCTTCACATACTTCCACACACACTATTCGATCCAAACCTGACCTTATATAT
>MU228063.1:914075-930090 GCA_018584345.1 Thuja plicata | reverse complement strand
TAAGTTTTGTTCCAAGATATAAGACAGTTGTGATCTACATAAAGGGAGCATAGGAATTAAGGAAGGATTAATGGAAGAAGGATCAATATGGAGTGGGATTGGAAACTTATCTCTTATTTTAATCCATTAGGATCAATATTTAATAAGAAGAGAAAAATAATTTCAACCAATCTGAATACGCAATACATATCTGAATAGATAAAAAAATACACATCCATATATTAATGCAAAGTAACACCTAAAGATAAATATCTAGACCAATCACCGACCAGGATGTCGTTGGTGATTACTCTAGATATTTATCTTCAGGTGTTTTTTTTTAACATTCCATATTGGTCAAAATTTTGACGCACTTTGGTCAAAACCCTCACCAAGACTAGTCTACATATTGACCATTATGTGTCAAAATTTAGTGTCGTGGGTTTGGTATCCTGGTCGGATGGGCCAAACATTTCAACCGACATTAGTCGAACGTTCGACGCATAAACTTGGCAATTGAAAAAGTAAATTTTGACCAATATTGGCATAGAACATTCGACCTTAACAAATGATGTGTCAAAATTTTGACTAGAAAAATAGTGACAAGACCATTTGTCGATCATTCCACCAATCTTGGTAGAACATTCAACCAATTGTTTATCGAAAATAGGTGCCAATTCTACTAGTGCCTTCATCTAATAAAATTGTAAGCCAATGAAGAATTTGATTTCACCAAACATAGACATCTCAAATTCCTTACTCATAGCTTTAGAGAATGCTTTGCATAGATCATCATATCCAGTAAACAATATGTCATCTAAAAATATTTCTGCTAATAGTATCTTGTTCTAAGGTCCTTCTTTGATGTATAAGCTACTGTTATCATTATTTCTCTAAAATCCAATGCTTATCAAGTAACCATGCAATCTTTCATACCAGGCTCTCAGAGCTTGCTTTAGTTCATACAGTGCTTTATGTAGTTTGAAAACCATATTCCTTTTGTTAGGATCTACAAATCCTTTAGGTTGCTCAATATAGACTTCCTCTTCTAGAATTCCATTAAAAATGCAGATTTTACATCCATTTGATATACCTTGAATCCTTTATGTGCAGCATATGCTAGAAGAGTTTTGACTCCTTCAAGTCTTGCCACAGGAGAAAATTTTTCTCCATAATCAATATCCTCTTCTTGATCATATCCTTTACATACTAATCTAGCTTTGTTTCTGGAAACTTCACCTTTCTCATTCATCTTGTTGCTGAAGACCCACTTAGTACCAATCACATTCTTATCCTTTGGTCTAGGTACAAGAGTCCAGGTTTTGTTCTTTTCTATCTGATCAATCTCTTCATTCATTGCTTCAATCCAGCTTTCATCATTCAATGCATCTTTAACAGTTCTAGGTTCAATTTCACTAAGTAAACATGTACCTTTGATTTTGTTCCTTGTCATTACACCTTGTATCTAATACTCGGGTTCCACTATCTGAGACTCAGGTGCATCTATCTATGACTTGGTTACCTCTGTCTGTGACTCGAGTGCCTCTGTCTTCGACTTAGTTTCTTTAGTCTGAGACTTGGTTCCCTCTATTTGTGACTCGGTTTCTTCAATTAGCATAACTGGTTGCACAAGTTGCAACAAGGTTTGTGTTGATGAATTTAGTGGTTGACATGATTTTTGTCCAATCACCATTGCCTGCATCTTAGGTATAGTATCTGGTTCATAATACACAAAGTTTTTGTAGTCTTTAGGCTCTTTACTGCTCTGTTCTTAATTTCTCTCTGCAAACTCATTGATCTTTACATGCACACTTTCTATGACTTTATGAGTAGTAAGATTTAAACATTTATATGCTTTTCTTTTGCTGGAGTAGGCTAGGAATATACCTTCATCACCTTTTACATCAAATTTTCCATTTCTTGCTTCCTTCAAGATGTAGCATTTACTTCCAAATACTTTGAAATAATGAACATTAGGTTTGTAGCCATACCATAATTCAAAAGGTGTCTTCTCAATACCTTTCTTCAGTTGAACTTGGTTCAAGGTGTGAATTATAGTGTTGATGGCTTCAATCATCAAGGTTCTTGCACAATCCATAATGGATCTGATCCTTCTTTCTGCAATATCGTTCTGCTGTGGTGTACCTGGGGAAGATACTTGTCTCTTGATTCCTCTTTCATTACAAAATTCATTGAATTCATTAGAAATGAATTCTCCTCCACTGTCAAATCTTAGGCATTTAAGTTTCTTTCCTGTTTCTTTTTCAACTCTGGCTAGGTTCCATTTGAACTTTTGAAAAAGCTTCTAATTTTTCTTTGAGAAACATAACAGTCATCATTCTGGAGTGGTAATCAACAAATAGAATGAAATACTTCTCACATGTGTAGCTTGTTGTTCCAATTGGTCCACATAAATTAGTATGTACTAATTCCAAGACTTCTTCTATATTTTAGTTCTTTCTCTTGAAGCTTGTTTTGCCCATCTTCCCAATTTGACATTGTTTGCATATTGCTAATTCCGGTTTATTTAGAACAGGAATACCTCTTACTCTTTTTTTCTTACTTATGTTGATCAGGTTATCAAAATTCACATGACACTTGACATTTTATGCCATAGCCAACTTTCTTCTACTTGTGCAATAAAACATGAACTTTCATTCAGATCAAGATAAAATAGATTACCTTTTGTTTGCCTGCCAGTTCCAACTAGGTTTCCTCTACCATCCAGGATCTTGGCCTTACCATTCATGAATTCTACCTTGAAACCAATGTTATTCATTTGTGCCACACTTAGTAGATTACACCTTAGTCCTTCAACCTAATAAGAATTATCACACATTATTCCTTCAGTAAGAGAAATACAACCTTTACCTTTCACATAGTAGGGTTCATCATTCCCAAAAATGACAATCCCACCATCATAGTGCTCAAGATGTTCAAATTTGGTTTTATCACCAGTCATGTGGTGAGTGTTGGAAATACAATAATGGGAAAGCAAGATGCTAAGAGGGGGGGGGGGGGGGGGGNGGGTGAATCAGATCTTGAACTTTAATCACTTTAAAACAAACTGATCCACAAACATACATATATGAAATTGATCTAACATCTAGTAGCATCCATGACAGTAAATAAATAACACAATACACTGAATTTGGAAACCCAGAAACCCAAATAGGTAAAATTGGGGTGGGGATGACACCCACAAATTCTTCACTACTGCAGCAATAAAGTGTGCATGTTAGGGCTACAAAATTTTGATCACTTCTGGTGATCTACCTAGTTAAAGGTCTACCTGGTTAAGAGCTACATATCATTACAATCTACCTTGTAAAAGGATTTGAACTTACAATAAAGTAAGCACTCGGCTAAGAGATTTAGAAAGGTCTGTTAGAACCACTATGTTAAGAGATTTCACCTGATGCACTTGTTAGAATGTCTCAAATACTGATCCTTCGATGTGCACTTTGATGTTGATAACAGATCTCCTCTTTACAATGCCTTCTCTGATCTTATAATATGATATGTCTTACTCTACTGCTCACTGCTCTTCCACTCTACTAGATCTATGCTTCTTGTCAAAACAACCCTTCACACATCTCTCATGCATGTATGCACCTTCTCTCTATGCTCTATATATCTCTATAAATTGTAGGATATGAGAGATACAAATCCACAGAACTCGAAGAGCAGCTACATGCAAGAAACCTGTTGCAATGGAGAAGCTAGAAGAGGGAAAGAGAAAAACTCAGAAGTTGCTCAGAAAGTGAGAGCGAAAGTATAATCTAAAATAATGAAAAAGGAACTACAAATTTCAACCTATAAAGGTGAACGAAACCCTAAAACTCGAAAAGATAGGTTGCACATTAATAATTAATATAAATATTAATTATAATGCACCTAAGAGATAGCTTAAGTAAACTAGAGTAATAAACAACTTAATTAATTAAATCAAAGTGATCTAATTAATAAGTGTAAAGATATAATTACTCTAACACCCCCCCTTAAGCAAAGCTCAGGAGGTAAGCTAACCTAGCACAGCTATGAAAGCAGGAAAATGGGTCCCGGCAACAAGGCCTGATCAGGTACCCAAGCACAACCAAATCTTTATAAAGTGGAGAAATAGAGAAAACCACATGGGAAAAACCCTACTCCAAGAAGAGATAGAAAACAAATGCAGAAAAGAATGGCTCAAGAGACTCTCTCAAAACCATAAGTACAATCAAACCCCCCATGAGAGAGGGATGAGACACCAAAGCCCCCCAGAATGATGGAACCCCTATAGGAATGATCGAACCAATGGGACTCTAATGTGGAAGAAACAGAGGCATGGAGCAACAAGGAAACCCCTGAATGAGAGGTGAAACTAGAAGGCCTAACTACTGCTCAGAGGAGAATAAATGAGACTCCTGGAATGGAATCCCCAATGAAGGTGGGGCAATAGATGAGCTGAGTATGTCAGCTAGGAGGAGATGAATGTCCTCGGATATTCCCTCAACAATGGGAGTGGAAGGCTCGATGCAGGGAGTGACCATAACAGGGACTGCTGAAGAAGAATCATGCTAAAAAAATTCAAGTGCGGTAGGAGGAGGAGGTGGAGAAGCCACCACACTGATCTCAGCAGAAACATGAAAGTTCAGGTGACTCGACTTCTTCTCACTAGGCACTCGTGAAGTAGGAGAGATATTCTTCGACACTAGATATGGTGGACCAAAATGGGAAAAGGAGTACAGGCAGGTGGCGTTAATAACTATCCCTGTAGCAACAATGTGGCCAGTCGCACTATCTCTGATGTGTACAGAATTAGCAGTGAACTCAATTGTCTTCTCTGTCCCACTATGAGTAATCTGATAAATGGAGAGAAGGTTTGATGACAAGGATGGAACACATAGTACATCATGGAATGCCCCACCATCAATGTCAATAGAACCCTACCCACACACAAGCATAACCGTGTCATTCCCCATCAAGATGTGTGGGGTAGGAGAGGCCGCAAAAGATGAGAAGGACATCTGAGAAGATGCCATATGATGTGAAGCACCGGAATCCAACAGTCACCTAGAGGAGGGAGCTATAGAAGATGCACATAAGGCATGACCTTTCCATTGTCTGACTCATATGCCTGAGAAGATGATGAAGAAGACCAGCGAGAAGAGGAAGAGGGAATATCAATCTTTCTCTTATGAAGAAGAGCTGTCAAATCAGAAATCTATTGGGCATATCCATCTACCTTCTTCTGAAAGTACTGAGGCTCATCATGATTGGGCTTATTACAATAATCACACTTAGGTTTTTGGGTCTTCGATTTCTCCTTATGTTAAGGAGGCGGGCCAGAGGAATGTTGAGAAGGGGAATCCTTCCAAGACCCTATGGTTGATGATACCTGTTTCTGCTCTGGCTTCCGTGAATATGGGTGAGCAACCAAGGCATGGCTCATAGAGCCGGAGGCATCATTCAACTGTTGAAGCTTTGACTGCTCTCGAGTCAACCGATCATAGAAGGTCGCAAAGGAAGGCATATTTTGCCTAGGACCCAAAGCATCCATAGTGGAATAGAAATTGGATGAGAAAATCTGGAACTATCCGCGAAGCTTTGAGAGTATCAGGAAGATACACTCATCATCTGATTTGGTCTTCCCACATCCCTGTACAAGTGATTGAAGAGCATTGAACTTCATCAAGAAGTCCTCAATGGTGGAAAAACTATCAGGAGACAAAGTGGTCAACTCTGCATCAAACTGAAGTGCTCAAAACTCATTCACTGTTCCAAACAGATCTACAAACTTTCCCCAAATAGCCTGAGGAGTGGTCAAACCATCCAGGTGAAACAAGATACTGTCAGAGATGTTCAGTGCAATCAAGCCCATGGCTTCATCCATTTTGTTTCTGTGGTGGAGAACCTCAAAAGGGCATTGCAGAACAAGTTGGTACTCATCCAGACATGACCATAAGCAACGTGACATGAGTAGCCTGGTCATGTGTGCTTTCTAGATGTGATAGTTGTGTGGTGTCAATCAGGCCACAAAGGGGTTCGACATTGGAAGAAGAAGAAGATGGAAGTAGAAGGGTCTTTTCTGAATGAAATTATAAAAATAAAATGCACCCCCCACAATGTATAAATCTATCCCATGTATACCAAAGAAACAACTATAGAAAGCACAAAAAAAACTAGAATAAAACCTAGACGCCAGATGCAGAGATGGAGGAAAAATAGAAGCCTCTACTTTGATTCCAAAAATAGGAACTCAAACAGTCGAATTAGAAAATGAGACCAACATCATCATCTCCAGCTCAGAAAGAGATTTCCGGTGATATTTCATTTTCTGAAAAATGACACCGTATGTAAAAGATATGCCCCTAAAACCAACTGCACCTCTAAAAAAGAGCTCTCTAGAATAACACAAAGATGACAAATTATTTGATGGTCAAACGACCATCACAATGCACGGGAAAGAATTTGACGGTCGTCGACACGTCACGGGCCTATTGCTGGAAAATTAAAAAACTGCCAGAAAAGTTTGGTCAAAAAGTGACATCACCGGTGACGTCACCTGTGGCTTCCAGGTGGTGGCGGTCGGGCGGAGGTGGCGGTCAGGCTATTGCGCGGCAGCACTTGGGTGATACTGCGTCGTCAGCTTTTGTTGGGTGGCCGGTGGGCGGCGCGCCGACGGGGGCCGGTGGGCGAGCCGAGATGGGGTGGCGCGACAGTGTCACTTCGGGGCTGCGTCTAGCTATGTCCAAAAGGTGCCCTAAAAAGCCCTTTTTTTCTCGGGAAGTGTGTCATACGGCCTGAGGGGTAAAACAAATTTCTTAGAAGCTACGGTGACCAAATATGGCCAACTTTATATGAAAAGTTGATCTCCCGGGCCCTCTAAGCGCAATGGCAACATCTATTTTTGCTCAACATGCTCCAGACAAAAGTGCCTCCTCCAGATTAAAGAAAAAAACCCCAGAGAAGCTGTGGTTTTCATCTTCGAATCATGACTTTAAGACCTCCAGACTAGGCAGCAGCAGGGAAGCTCTGATACCATGTAGGATTTGAGAGATACAAATCAACAGAACTCGAAGAGCACTTGCATGCAAGAAACCTATTGCAATGGAGAAGTTGGAAGAGGGAAAGAGAAAAACTCAGAAGTTGCTCAAAAAGTGAGAGAAAAATTATAATCTGAATTAATGAAAAAAGAACTACAAAGTTCAACCTATAAAGGTGAACAAAACCCTAAAACTAGAAAAGCTAGGTTGTACATTAATAATTAATATAAATATTAAATATAATGCACCTAAGAGATAGCTTAAGTAAACTAGAGTAATAAACAACTTAATTAATTAAATCAAAGTGATCTAATTAATAAGTGTAAATAGATAATTACTCTAACATAAATTAGGGTAAGAAGCAATCTTATTATACTCTTCGAATCTAGCGAATAGATCTAGATCAACGATCAAAAATAAAAGGCTTATGCCTCCTAGGCATTCCAATTTTCTGATTGGCTACATGCCACGTATTATGATCAAATAATTAAATGCATATTTATCCTGTTGAAAGTATTAAATGCTCAACTAAGTCGGCCCAAAATAGTTGACCTAGGAATAAATGACATTCCTAACATTCACATCAAAACTGTCTTGCTCGGCACTAATGACTCATGTTGCTCGGCACGGACTTGCCAGGTAGCTTGGCATCTATGATCTTCTCTGCTCGACAATGAATTATCGGGTAGCTCGTCTATACTGTTTAGCTTGGCCACAATGGTGGCCGACCAAAACTGCCTAGATAAATGACTAAGTGTGGACACTAAATAATCAACAAAAAACTTAGAGATTAACAATCTCCCCCTTTGATATTTAGTGGAAAAAACACTTATCATTTCCTTTACATCCACAAAACTGCCTAAGTACATCCAGTACTCCCCCTTTGATTATACTTCATACTTAATAGATTATCTACATAATATACATGCCTTCAGCAAAAAAATATTATACCTTCAGCTCATCTGTTCCTTCCTTTCCTAATTCCCCCTTGTTTTTGTCACTGATAGCTGGAGGGGTTAAGTTGTACTTATCCAAAAACTGTTTATGAAGTTGTAGAATCAATGCAAATGAAGTATCCCAACTATCTTTATCAAACTTCATAACTTCCTACTTAACTTCTAGCTCAGCAGCTAGACTTACCAAACTTTCTGCAGTAGAGAGATGAGAGTCTCTCTTTACCAATTCTCTTGCAGCTGTAAGTTATTTTTGAATAACCTCAAGATGAGGTATCAAATTAGCCTGAATCATAATCAATTTGGCCCTGATTCGGCCATCTTCAGCCATAAGCTCAGCTAACCTCCTCTGTGTATGAGTTAACTTATTGAAATTAATGGAGCTAGAGCTAGCATCCATGCTCAGTGAACTTGCAATTGACTTCATATCCAAGTGCAATTTCTCAGTTAACTGCTAATTTTCTCTTGTAAAGAATGATTCGTCACATAGTCTTTTGTACAAAGAAAATACATTGTTTGCAACTTCTTCTAGAATTTCAATGAGAGAAGAAAGTTCAACTTGTTTTGTAGCTATCTCTTCATATATCTTTTCCAGTACTTTGTTTTTGAACTTTCTCTCAGACCATTGAAATAGTTTGTCATTTGCCTCAATACTATCATCAGTCGCCTTTATACAATGTGAACTAGTTGTTCTAGTATAGGTTCCTGGTCATTTACATCATCCATATCAAAAGCTTTTACAAAAATATCTTTGATATCATGCAGAACTTGCTTATGCTTCTGTTCTCTCTTCATTTCTTCATGTCTCTTCTTCCTCTTCAAAATTTATTGAAGGGTCTGAATCTGCTTGTATGACAAACTCTCAGGATCCCATTTAGGAAACACAATGGCTTCATCTAATGTGACATTTAGACCTTGTGAATTATTCTTATTTAGCTTCCTCTTTTTGGGCTCTGGTGAGCTATCATTCAGCTCAGTTTCAATGATATCCTTTCCTTTGTCAGTAAGCAATTTAGTTATTGCCTTCATCTTAATCCAGATTTCCTGCTGGTCAGGTACATTCCCCATTTTGGGTCTAGTGGGGGTAGATGAAGTAGAATGTGGTAGGTTTACCAACACTTGTATAGCCTCTTATTTAGGCTTGTCTCCAGTTTCTTCCATTTTTTCTCCGTTGTCTAACAATGTCTAAGTAACCTCTAAAATAGGTGGATTTTCAGTATTTACCTCTTGATCTCCTGTCTTCTCTTTTTCAGCTCCTTTCTCTTCATTTTTCTCTTCATCTTTCTCTTCATCGGCCTCAGTAGCCTTGATAGGTGATTTGATAATTGTGTCTACCAACTCATCCTGATCCTCGGCATCCACTTTGCTATTATCATCCAGTGTAGTGTCAATGGGACTATTCATTGTTGAGTCTACAGTTTTCTCTTCGCCTGTTTCTTTTGATGGTCCAGACCCTATTTTTTCTTGTTCAGTGGTGGTCTTCTTAGAGGTTCCTTCATCTGTTTTCTTCTCTTTTGGGACCAACAACCCAAAAATATCTTTCCAAATCCAAGTACTTTTTTGTACTACTCCTTCTATATCATTCTTCAAAATAGCATAAGCTCTATGTTTAGGTACAAACTTTTTCTTATATTGTTGAACAAATTTTGCTTTTTGTTTCTTTGTCAAGTCTAGGATGACTATAGCCAAAGTTGCTTCCCTTATTTGCCTTTCAGTCATCAATACAAATTCCCATTTACCAGATAAGAAATCATAAAGTTTTCTAGGGACACTATTCCCTATCTCTATAGGTGTCAATTTGAATGTACTTGTCATGTCTAATAGAGTTTTCTGTATTTTGACCTTATTCTCTATACTTTGCTTTTCATATTTGACAAATTTAAATCCAGATAACCCAGTTGAACTTCTAATATTCTTGCATGCCTCATCAATGTATGTAGGATGTTTGAATGATGTTGTAGGTATATTTCTCAACACATCAGTGTTTTTCTCCTCATCTTCTTCATCATTCAAGATCAGTCTCCTTCTCCTTGATCTTTTGGCAGGAATGCTCGACACAACCTTGGTTTTGACTTGTTTCTTCTTCCCTGAGCTGCTCTCAGCAGCATTCTTCCTTGTGTATACAGATATTTTCACACAAGAGGTGAAATAGTTGATGCCCTGGTCCTTGGTCTATTTGCAGTAGGAAGGGTAGCCTGAGGTTTGACTTTTCTTACTTTGGTTGCCTTGGCAACCATTGGCTGCTTCCCTTTTCCCTTAACAACTACATCCTCTTCAGACTCATTATCTTCTTCTTCACTAGATATGTCCTCTCCTTGTCTAGTAGTTAAGCCTAGAAATGCATCCTCTGCATCCTCATCACTTGCAATGCCAACCATCTTCTTCAGATTCTTGACAATATTTTTCCTCTTCCTTTCCACGGTGCCAGCCTTTAGATTCATAGAAATTTTGGCCTTGGCTTCTTCATAATTACCAAAACGTTTAACAATATTGTCAATTTCCTCTACTAGTAAAGTTGTTATGGCTACAGATGTTTCATCTATGTTTACTTCATAAGGTAATGGCCTTAACCATGATACCCTAGGTACTACAGCCTGAACATAAGTGTAATATGTGTCTACTAGAAAGCACACATCCTCATAATGTTTTTCAACTAATGAACTAGGAATTCTGCTTCTCAGTCTCATACTTTTCTTGAACTCCACAAAGTATGTTTCCATTACATTATCAAAATTATCACCTAATTGTTGAATCAATACATTTATCTATTGGGTGATAGGTCTATCTATTTTCCATACTATGTCTTCAAAGGTAGGAAAAGTCTTCTAAATATAGAAAAATATACATACAATCAAGGATCTGAACTTACACACAGAATTCTTCACTTTCCTGATTGATGCAAGGTTCTCGGCAAGATGTGTTAGCTATAGCTCAGCCAGGTTGTATGTGTGATCCTTCTTGATGATTTTCCATGCTTGGTCGATTGTAACGCAATGCACACTGTCCAGTTGGCTCGACTGATAGAACTTGTGAGCTACAACCCTTACTGCAAAATCAAGTTCCAAGTCTTCGATGGTGGAAATTGGCATTCCCCTTTTGTTCCTGACGGCTTTAGTGACCTTCTCTATGTCTTCTTTACTCTAGCATTTCATGGTCCTTTTCCTGTTCATAGTAGGGTAACCAGTTACATGGTGTATGATATCCTTGGTAATCTTTACTGGTCCATTATCCAACCAAATGCTCGTATCATGTACCCTGCTAAGAATAATTTTGATCCATTCAATCCTAAAATTCCTCAAAAACTCTAGGGCTCGAGTTAACCCTCGCTCAGCTAGATGGTTGTGTTCAGGTTTTAGGGCTCCGTCTTTACATAATTTCCCGTAGGATTCCCTCAGCTCGTGGTCTCCAACTTCACTAATTTTACTCATGTAACATGCCCCGATGTCGTGAATCATAAGTACCTTCAAAGGGATCAAAGATAGGGCTCCAGTCAGATCACCCTTGATAGCGTTCTCAGGAATGGCTTGAAAGTTGGGAGACGTACAGGTGTTGCTCCTCACCAATTGAACTTTCTCAATTCCTTCTCCATTCCCTTAGCTGGTGAAAACGAACTAGTGGCCATGATTTCAAGAGTAAAGGGTTTCAAAGATGAAACAGAGTACCTCAACAACTGTCAAAGTTCACACTTTTGTTGAATGGTCGGCGGCACACTGTAGAATTCTTCAAAAATCTCTACTGAAATCAAGCTCGCCAATGCTTCAACAGTTCAATAAATCTCAAATTGCAAGGTGAAAAGAATCATGAACGGTTCATTCCTTTATAGGTTTCGAGGATCAGAAAGTAGGTTTGCAATAAATGTTTTGTCCGTTGGAGTGAGTGCAAAATAGTTTTCCTCAGCCGACTCTGACAATCTCTCAGTCGCAATCCAAACTAGCTCAGCACACATGCCGACGAGCTTGGTCTCAGTATAATACTGATGCTTGGAACCTATAGTGTTTAAATGACTTTTCTTGGTACTTTGTCTCTAAAATATGTCTTGATGCATCTTATCATATGTAGATATGGACTTTGGCACAATATATGTTAGGAACTGATGTAAGATATGAAATTTAAATACAGTTCCTTACATACCTCATTTGCTTAGATAGTGATGGTGTGATAACCTGATCCGTTGGATTGGGTGACCTCGGCTTTAGTAGCTTCACTGTTGCTTGGTTCTCGTTTTCCTTACCCATGTCTGGTTCATCTATGCTCTAATTTTCTCAACAGTAGGAGAAGGTACCCTTGTCTTGCAATCTTTCCTAGTATAACCAATTTTCAAACAATTGTGACAAACTAAGCTTCCATTCATCCAACTCTTTGATTTTCCTCTGAAATGTGTCCTTATGCAGTTTTCTAGAACATGTCCATACTCACCACAATAATAACAACTATGTCATGTGTTGTAATCCCAATTGTAAGTGTTACCTTTCCTTGGTACTTTTGCTTGTGTCTTTGATGTCCATAGTTGTTTAGCCTTAGATCTGCAATCTTGTGCTCTATGTCCATATTTCTGATAGTTATAACAGTTACCATTGAATCTAGGTGTGGGAGGTGCATTGGTTGCCTTTGTCCTACATTCACGTGCTTGATGTCCAAACTTTTTACAGTAAAAACAATAACCATTAAAGTTAGGTTTGGGATTGGAATTACCATTCATGCTTTGGTGGATGTTTACTGTGTGTCCATATTTTCCACAGTGGTGGCATACAGGTTTTTTTTTCTTTGTCTTTGCATTCCTCCTTTCACCAATCTTAGATGATTCTCCTTTCTCAGTAGATGTTTGTTGTTCAGTGTGGCCTAATCCAGAAGAATCTTTTCATCTCCTTGATATTGCCATCAAGTTCTCAAAATGAGTCAAAGCTTCATTAGGTATGTTCAACCTTTCATTTTGTTCTTTCTCAGATCTCAATTCATCCTTCAATTGACTGTTCTCAGATCTCAGATTCACAATTTCCATGTCTTTCCTATTGATCACCTGATTCAAAAGTAACAGTTGATTTTCCATATCAACCTTAGTGATTGTCATCGTTTGTACATCATGTGTTCTTTCATCAATTATAATAGTCAACATTATTTTTTCTTCTTCAGCCATAGCTTTGTCATCTTCAGCTTTCTTCTTTTGTTCCACTATCTCACATAGTCTTACTGTTTGTGTTTCTTGTTCTCTTTTCAGATTTCTGACTTCTTCACAGAGTGCATTGTTCTTTTCCAGTAGATTTGCAATTGTTGCATCACTCTCAGTAGAGTCTCCATTCTAAAATAGATTAGCAGTGTCTTCTTCATGATAATGTGTATCATTCATTTGTTTGGCCAAATCTTTCCTTGATATCAGGGACTTCTTTAATTCTTGTCTTGTTGTCTCAAGCTGATGTAAAGCTAGTTGAATTTCAATCTTTTGATTCTCAATGACTTTATCCAATTTGTAAATCTCTATCTCAAGATCTGTACTCTCAAGCTGGTTAAAAATTCTTAAGGGAGAACTGAGCTCTGATACCAATTGTTGGAAATACAATAATGGGAAAGAAAGATACTGAGAGGGGGGGTGAATCAGATCTTGAACTTTAATCACTTTAAAACAAACTGATCCACAAACATACATATATGAACTTGATCTAACATCTAGTAGCATCCATGAAAGTAAATAAATAACACAATACACAAAATTTGGTAACCCAGAAACCGAAATAGGTGAAACTGTGGTGGGGATGACACCCACAAATTCTTCACTACTACAGCAATAAACTGTGCTTGTTAGGGCTACAAAAGTTTGATCACTTCTGGTGATCTACCTGGTTAAAGGTCTACCCGATTAAGAGCTATGGATCATTACAATCTACCTTGTAAAATGATTTCAACTTACAGTAAAGTAAGCACTCAGCTAAGAGATTTAGAAAGGTTTGTTAGAACCACTCTGTTAAGAGATTTCACCTGATACACTTTTTAGAATGTCTCAAATATTGATCCTTCGATGTGAACTCTGATGCTGATAATGGATCTCCTCTTTACAATGCCTTCTATGATCTTATAATTTGACATGTCTTACTCTAGTGCTCACTGCTCTTCCACTCTGCTAGATCTATGCTTCTTGTCAAAACAACCCTTCACACATCTCTCATGTATGCATGCACCTTCCCTCTGTGCTCTGTATATCTCTATAAATTAGGGTAAGAATCAATCTTATTATACTCTTCAAATCTGGCGAATAGATCTAGATCAACGATAAAAAAAATAAAAGGCTTATGCCTCCTAGGCATTCCAATTTTTTGATTGGCTACATGCCACGTATTAGGATCAAATAATTAAATGCATATTTATCCTGTTGAAAGTATTAAATGCTCAACTACGTCGGCCCAAAATAGTTGACCTAGGAATAACTGACATTCCTTACATTCACATCAAAATTGTCTTGCTCAACACTAATGACTCATGTTTCTCAGCATGGACTTTCCGGGTAGCTCGGCATCTATGATCTACTATACTTGGCAATGAATTGCCGGGTAGCTCGGCCTATACTATTTAGCTTGGCCGCAGTGGTGGCCGACCAAAACTGCCTAGATAAATGACTGTGGACACTAAATAATCAACAAAAAACTTAGAGATTAACAGTGAGAACAACCACTATCAATTATCCAGGTGTCATTCTTACTGATATGAGAGTATAGTGCAGTCTTTTCATTATCTTCACTATCTGACTCATCCTTAATAGCAATGTAAACCATTTCATCTTCATCTTCATCACTATCAAAATCTTTAGCAATATAACAAGATTTCTTACCTTTGTCCTTGTAGCTTTTGTAGCTTTTGAAATCTTTCTTGCCTTTGTACGTGTTGAACTTTCTCTCACCTTTATCTTCCTTGTTCAGACACTTAGCAGAAATGTAGCCAACCTCATCACATGAAAAGAAAATCAATGGTATTCTTCCTTTGTATTGTCCTTTTCCTTTTGCATCTCTCCTTGCAAGTAATGCTTCAATGATTTCTAGATCTTCATTATCAGAATCATCATCACTATCACTGTCAATCTATTTTCCTTTTATCTTTCTAAGGTTTAATTTATCTTTGAATACTGGCTCAAGATTGCTAGGATTAGGAGAATAATTGTCAAAGTTATCCAACTCAAAAGCTGATAATCTTCCAATCAATCCATCTAGAGTTATGTCATTACTGCATCTCATATCTTGAATGCTGAAACTCTAATTGCATAGATAGGAAGTAAAGTTCTGAATACTTTGCTGACTATTGTTTTGTCTTCAATTGTCCCACCAGCAGCTCTGATTGCACTAACACTTTTCTTGATTCTTTCACTATACTTTTTAATGTTTTCTCCTTCTTTCATTTTCATCATATCACTGTACTTTGGCTCTCTTTACATTTGCATCTCCTCCATAAATATCATGCAGTTTGTTCCACATATCAAAGGTAGTAGGGCAGTCCTTGACTTCATCAAATTCAATATAGCTGAGTGCAGAGGCTATATCAATCATCATTATGTTATGATGCTTCATTTCCACCATCTGATCCACATACATAGGTCTCGGTGGTTCCACATACTTGTGATCCAAGAATTGCAAACAAGTATTTCCAATAGTAGATAGATGTAGCCTCATCAGATCTTTCCATGCAGCAAATTTTTCATTGTTGAGCTTGGGGATCTCCCTTCTGTAAGACATCTCCGATCTTTAGCTTGAGCCTTTAAACCTTCCCTGTAAGCACCAAATTCTCTAATACCAATTTTTTTAAATGAGTTGACTAACTGAGAGGGGAGGGGTGAATCAGTTACCACAAAAACAAATCCAAGTCCCTTAGATGTCTTAAACAAATTTATCACTGTTGCTCGGTTAACACAGATATTCCACTGTCACTCGGTTAACATAGCAAATCTTAAGATTGATAAGTAGGAGATATTTTTCCACAGCAAGTCAAATTGTGATATTGCTATCAGGATTTAACTGTGTAGTTTTTGAGTCAAACTCATTGACCCATAATTCATGAGTTATGGGTCAATGAGTTTGA
>MU228063.1:888179-903891 GCA_018584345.1 Thuja plicata | reverse complement strand
AGTTTTACAAGAAAACTTATCACTTCAAAGGTGTTATGGACTGTACATGCAACCTAAAACAAATTCAGAGATATTTCAAATGGGTAATACTTCTTAGATGACAGACCAATTGACTAAGGCCTCAATCAATGGAATTTAACCATGCAAAATGAGAAAACCAATTGAAAATATAGACTATGAATCAAATCAGGAAGCATGCACATCAAACTATCACTTTGAAGAAGTTCTATTGGTTTATCCGAGGGACTAATTGTAAAATGATAATGAAACTATTACACATGTGAAAGAAAAAGGACTTATCTTTATTGATTTTGAAAAAATAGTACATCCAGATCCATGTTATACTTGTTGATTAAAAATTATCCAAATATGTGAAATTGTATTATATTGTATTCCCTCTCTTTACATTTTACATGATGTATATATATGTGTTTGAGTGGCTTTAACACCTTTTTAGGATGAAAAGACACAACTCTTATTACAAATTATTTTGAAAAAACAATAAACTAACTAAAAAATAACTACCTAATTTTCGGATTTGGCTTTGGTCGAAAATCCAAACCACCTCATCAAAAGCTAATATTTTTTCTGGAGATAGGAAATTTGATTTCCCGAACTGGGTCTTTTTTAGATTTTTAAAATTCGACCATCTTTATCCTCTGTCAAAATCATCTTTGTAGCAGGTCTAAATTTCAGCATTTTCTGAAGGCTTTGATTAGTTAGTTCTTTTTATTTGTGTCATAAAGCTTCCTTCCTTTGATATTTTTTTTTTATGGAGAAATATGCTTCTTGATAATGGATTGGGACTTATAAATTATCAAAATTTAGGGTACCACCACAGTGCACCATCCTATAAAGTAAGCACTTACTTTTATATAGTTTTTGAGACCATTTTAGCCCTCATTAGTGTGTTTCTTACATTAGGACCTCATATTGCATTTAATTGTATACATAATTTAAATCAAGGTCCTCTTCTTCCTCCAATATTATACAAAACTCTAAGATGGCCCTAATTTCTATGTGTAATTTCTCATTTATCCCTCAAATTACAAAATTCATTTCCCTCTGAGATTTAAATGCCTTTCTAATCAATTTTCCCGCTTATTTCACCACCTTTCCCCCAAACCCTTTAATACTTCTTGGGATATGGGAGTTTTATCTTTAAATTCACACTCCTAGGTATAGGTCGACCTTGACCTATATTTGGTATAGGTCAAATTTGACCAGTACCCTAGGAGTTGAGTTTTTATTGGCTCGCGAGCCCAATGCAAAGTATTGGCCTTTTCCCACCTAGTGCAGTCAGCCCTTTTGATTTTAATGCCCGAAATCGGTATAAAAGGAGGCCTTCTCAATTCATTTGGGGATATACACATCTACAATCATGCACACAATAAGAAATATCTCTCAAGCACTCAAGCACAAGCATTCAAGGAGTTCAAGCAAGCATCTATCCATTCGTTCAATTAAGCATGCATTTCCTCCCATAGATCTAGCTTCTTGGAGACAAAAGGAATTGGCCATCAAAGGAGGAGATCTACACTCATTAAAGTCTTCTTTTTCCTCTTCAATCCTACATTGAGGAGTATTACAAGCATCTACTACATGAGTTTTTGTCTTACATGATTTCCTTTTTTTTGTGTCGAATCAAGGTTATTGCATCAACATAATTGATCCCATACTAAGAACAATTGCATCTACATTGGTATGATACATTTCCATTGTTAGATTTAGTCATTACTGCATGTTAGAATTTCATTTCCTTAAGGCAATCCCCCTTCCCCCCAACAATTTCCACTCTCTTTGATGTGCAGGTGCAGACTCGGATTCATAGATTCAGTTGAAGATTCAAAGACCCTTTTCAGAGCAATTTTTAGATCTGTCTTTTATTATGAGTTCTGACATAGTCATGTACAGGTTGAGGTCGACATGTACCCCCATGTTACAAAGCATGTTTCAATGATAGATCTGGGAAGAAAAACTCCAGATTACCAAAACCTAATTCCAGTTTTTGGGTTTAGGTACAAGTCGAGGTCAACCTGTACCCAAGTGCGACCTATACCCTCCAAGTCAACCTATTCTTGGGACCTTCAAATTTTCATAGACCGCAGTCTCCAGCTTCTTGATTTTAGATCCAGCTCTATTCTGGTTTCTGACATGATTTGATAGTTTGTTTGTAGATTTGTACTTTCATCCTCTTCTATTCTTCAAGGTGAGTACATTTCTCTCTTTTTCATTTCATAGAACTTACTTTCATAGATTAGATTCCTCACTCGCATATCATTTATGACTCCTTCTCTTAGGGAAAGGAAGACCAATCCAAGACCCTACATTGTGAAGATCACCTTGCCTTGGGCTAATTGGGTTTCCTTTGTTTCAAGGTCTTGGATCCTCCTGAATATAACATATACTATGGTGAGTCATATATCCTAGTATTGCTCACCATTTTGTAAGTTACAGATAGTAGATGGTTTGTTGATGTCAGAAAATGGTTAACCTTATATGACATCAATTAGTTGCGTGATGACATAAAAAACAACTCAATCGACTATAACGATGGTCACTTACCATAAGATGATATTAACAAAGACTGTCAAAATATTCTCTTCTAGTTGATAGAAAATTCAATGACAATTTCCCCTTCCTCAAGTTTTAAATGTGATTGAGAATATTGTTAACGATGAAGGTATATTCATCACCGGATTTGTTTCAAGTCAATTTTCTATTTGACATGTGTGAGGTCTCTATCTGTCAACCACATGATGTGCCTAGGATGCACGGTTGTAATAATAGAATTATACTAGAAAGCATAGTACCTATGCAGGTAGGTATGAACTAGCAGAAATATTAAAAACTACAAAAGAAAAATAGTTACCTAACATAATTTTTCTCTTGTTGATTCAATGGCTGGTAAAAAAATTTATGGCTAGAACAAGAGCATTAATGATGGTTGTATGATCAAGGCAAGTGAAATTTTTCCTTAGCTCCAAATTTAATGATTCAATAGCCAATCTATATATTTTAGGGCCTTTTGAGCATGATGGTGAGGTTTGTTTTGACCCAAAATGGTAACCACCATCTACATTTAGCAATCATCTCCCAACTTAAAATGATCATAGATATGACCCTATATTGTTAGAGTATTTAGGATAATCACCTAACTAATTATTTAATTAGGTTGTTTATTATCATATTCACTTAAACTAAACTTAGGATTCTTTTTTCCTTTTATTAGATTGGGATAATAATATCACATGTTGTCTCATACATTATGATTATGGCACTTGGCACTAACTAATTTAATCTTTCTCTAGGGATTATTCTAGGGATGCATTGATCCTCTTCATAAGGATCCCTTCATTCATTGTAATCAATCTAGTGTACATCAATACAATTCCTAGATTGTTGAGAGAATATGTCTTACATGATCTCCATTTCTGAAAAATCTTTTGTTTGCAACTGATTCATGTGTTTTTGGGTTGAACAAATAAAAATGCAAATACAGTCTCTCACAAGTGGAGAAAAAAGAGAAAACCACATGGTAAAAACCTCCTCTCCAAAAGAGATAAAATAAATAAACAAATCATGATGCATGGAGGACTCAAGACCCCCCAAGGACTACATACATCATGTATATACAATACATTATCCCCCCATATGAAGGAAAAGAGACAATATAGNCCCCCCCCCCCCCCAATAATGAACAATGTCCTACAAAAATATTGAGTGCTTGAAGGTAAAACATAGTCCAATGCCTAGAAACAATAAATTTCTCCCCTTGGGAGGAATATAAACAGGGTACAAATGAAGGATCACTTCCCATTCTGGATAGGAATTAGGAAGTGGAATCCAAATGTAGTGTGGTGATTTTGTATCTAAAATTTTCTCATATGTCGCAATGTCCTTGGATGATGAAGATGCCACAAACTAATCAGGTGCATACCCAATCACAACAAAAAGTGACAAACAAGGAACCAATGGAACCTGGTTTTAAAAAAGCTCCAATGGCAAAGATGAATTCACAACATTGGTGCCACAACTATCATCAAATAAGAGATATGCCTCTGAAAAATTCAATGAGAGTCTCCAAGCTTGAAGAATCTGTCACATAAACATTATCAAACTAAACTATGAAATTTGGAAAATTAAGTGGAGGAGGCTCATGAATATCAATCTCCAAAGAAGGTGAAGAAGAATATATCCAACTGTAATGAGACTATCATCAAAGATAAGAGAAACCCCCTCAACAGTGTCTCCCATATCTAAAATGTGAGACTCCACAAATTACAATTAGAAAGATAATGATAATTATGTGAATCGATAATGATGGAATTCTCTAGTGATGTTGGATCAACTATATCTAACAAAGAATCAGGAACCTCTGAACCATCTGCAACCTAACCCAAAGGATAACAATAATGGGTTATATACTCTAAATAACAAAGAGGCACATTAGAGTTGGAAAGAGGAGTGTCGAGAGATGGTGAAGAATCATGATCTTCATATACCTCTCGAATATGAGTCTGAAGAGCATGAGGACACTCAAAGTGAATAAGTGACTCCCAAAAGTCATCATCGACATGATAAAAATGACTGTAAAAATGCTAGCCTTAAAACCTTTCCAAATAAGATACTCACACAGTGTGCCAGTAAACGAGCTTAATTATACAAATAGGGCAATAGAATACACTCATAAAGATGAGTGAGAATTAAATTACTTCAGTGCTTATAGTTCACTCTCTCCAAAGTAATTAAAAAATCTATTATGATGATAATTCTTCAAAATATTAGAGATAAAACCATCAAAATATGCCAACACCTTCCTTATACAACTTGAATTGCAAAAAAAAGATTTCTATGCCAAAATTTACGAGTTCAAGAGTGCAAAAACAAGAGATAACATCAACTACACAAAAAATATCACTAAACAACAAAATAAATAAAACTTACCTGCTCCATAGTGAAGTTGATGGAATCATCTTTTTACCTATATCTCGTTTGCAATATTTTGCCTGCATTTGCAAAAGTTACATCAGTTTGAAAAAATGCCTATTTTAGGCACTATGGAGTAAATCAGGCCCAACTTGGGCACCTGGGGCTCAAAATCAGTGTGTGCCACGTCACTAATATGACCTCAAGCGTACTTGAAATAGAAATTGTTAGGCCTTTCGATGCTATATGTCATTTCCAAAGCGATGGGATCCACCAAGCAAGTGTTAAACATGAAGTAATTGATAGTGGTTAATGAAGATGACACAAACCAATTAGGTGCATACCCAATCTAAAACAAAAGGTGACAAACAAGGAACCAATGAAACCTAATTTTGAATGAGCTCCAAAGATAAAGATGAAGTGACAACATTAGTGTCACAACTATCATCAAATAAGAGAGACGCCTCTGAAAAATTGAATGAGAGTCTCCAAGCTTGAAGAAGCCATCACATAAACATGATCAAACTTAACCATAAAATGTGGAAAATTAAGGGGAGGAGACTCATGAATATCAATCTCCAAAGAAGGTGAAGAAGAATATATCCAGCTGTGATGAGACTGTCATCAAAGAAAAGAGAAACCCCCTCAACATTGTCTCCCAAATCTAAAATGTGAGACTCCACAAATTACAATTAGAAAGACAATGATAATTATGTAAATTGAGAATGATGGAAGTCTCTAGTGATGGTGGATCAACTATCTCTATCAAAGAATCAGGAACCTCTGAAGCATCTGCAACCACCTCCAAAGGATCACAATCATGGGTTATATACTCTAAATAACAAAGGGGCACGTTAGACTTGGAAAGAGGAATGTCGAGATATGGTGAAGAATCATGATCTTCATATACCTCCCGAATATGAGTCTAAAGAGCATGAGGACACTCAAAGTGAATAAGTGATTCCAAAAAATAATCATCAACATGATAAAAAAATGACTGTAAAAATGCTAGCCTTAAAACCTTTCCAAATAAGATACTCACACAGTGTGCTAGGACAAGGAAATTCATTATACAAATAGGGAAATAGAATACACTCATTAAGATGAGTGAGAATTAAAGTACTCCAGTGCTTATAGTTCCCTCTCTCCAAAGTAATTAAAAAATCTATTCTGATGATAATTATTCAAAATATTAGAGATAAAACCATCAAAATATGCCAATACCTTCCTTATGTAGCTTGAATAGCAAAAAATAGATTTATAAGCCAAAATTTATGAGTTCAAGAATGCAAAAATAAGAGATAACATCAACTACTAAAAAAACAACACCAAACAACAAAATCACTAAAAATTAGTTGCTCCATAGTGAAGTTGATGGAATCATCTTTCCATCTATATCTTGTTTGAAATATTTTGCATGTGTTTACAAAAGTTACACCAGTTTGAAAAAATTCTTCTTTTAGGCACCATGGAGCAAATCAGGCCCAACTTGGGCACCTAGGGCTAGAACTCAATGGGCACCAGGTCACTGATATGACCTCAAGCGTACATGAAATATAAATTATTAAGTCTTTTGATGCTAGATGCCATTTCCAAAGCGTTGGGCTCCACCAAGCAAGTGTTAAACATAATGTAATTGATAGTGGTTAATGAAGATGCCACAAACCAATAAGGCGTGTACCCAATCACAATATAAGGTGACAAACAAGCAACCAATGGAACTTGATTTTGAACAATCTACAAAGACAAATATGAAGCGACAACATTGGTGCCACAACTATCATCAAATAAGAGAGATGCCTCTGAAAAAATGAATGAGAGTCTAAAAGCTTGAAGAAGTCGTCACATAAACATGATCAAATTGAAACATGAAATGTGGAAAATTAAGTGGAGGAGGCTCACAAATATCAATCTCCAAAGAAGGTGAAGAAGAATATATCCAACTGTGATGAGATTTTCATTAAAGAAAAGAGAAACCCCCTCAGCGGTGTCTCCCAAATCTAAAATGTGAGACTCCACAAATTACAATTAGAAAGACGATGATAATTATGTGAATTGAGAATGATGGAAATCTTTAGTGATGGCGGATCAACTATCTCTCACTAATACATTTGGTACCAAATTGCAACGGCAGTGCCATTGCAGTTTTTCCATCACAACCTTGTCGTCGTCACAATTGCGACAGTCTGCCATCGCAATTGCGACGACAACAAGGTTGTGATGGAAAAACTGCAACGACACTACCATTGCAATTTGGTACCGAATGTATTAGTGTCTAAAAAAGAATCAAGAACCTCTAAAGCATTTACAACCTCCTCCAAAGGATCACAATCATGGATTATCTACTCTAAAGAAAAAGAGGCACATTAGAGTTGGATAGAGTAGTGTCGAGAGATGGTGAAAAATCATGATCTTCATATACCTCCCGAATATGATTCTGAAGAGCATGAGGACACTCAAAGTGAATAAGTGACTCCCAAAAGTCATCAACAACATGATAAAAAATGATTGTAAAAATGCTAACATTAAAATATTTCCAAATAAGATACTCACACATTGTTCTAGGACAAGGAGCTTCATTTTACAAATAGGGAAATAGAATACACTCATTAAGATGAATGAGAATTAAAGTACTCCAGTGCTTATAGTTGCCTCTCTCCAAAGTAATTAAAAAATCTATTATGATGATAATTCTTCAAAACATTAGAGATAAAACCATCTGAATATTCCAATACCTTCCTTATGCAACTTGAATTGCAAAAAACAGAGTTCTAAGCCAAAATTTATGAGTTCAAGAGTGCAAAAACAAGAGATAACATCAACTACCCAAAAAACAACACTAAAAAATAAAATCATGAAAAATTACCTGCTCCAAAGTGAAGTTGATGGAATTGTCTTTCCATCTATATCTTGTTTGCAATAATTCACCTATGTTTGCAAAAGCTACATCAATTTGAAAAATGCCTATTTTAGGCACTATGGAGCAAATCAGGCCCAACTTGGGCACCTAGGGCTCAAACTCAATGGATGCTAGGTCACTGATATGACCTCAAGCATACATGAAATATAAATTGTTAAGCCTTTCAATGCTATATGCCATTTCCAAAGCATTGGGATCCACCAAGCAAGTGTTAAACATGGCGTAATTGATAGTAATTGATAGTGGTTAATGAAGATGTCACAAACCAATCACGCGCATACCCAATCACAATAGAAAGTGACAAACAAGGAACCAATGGAACCTGGTTTTGAACAAGCTCCAAGGACAAAGATGAAGTGACAACATTGGTGCCACAACTATCATCAAATAAGAGATACCTCTGAAAATTGAATGAGAGTCTCCAAGCTTGAAGAAGCCATCACAAAAACATGATCAAATTGAACCGTGAAATGTGGAAAATTAAGTGGAGGAGGCTCATGAATATAAATCTCTAATGAAGGTGAAGAAGAATATATCCAACGGTGATGAGATTGCCATCAAAGAAAAGAAAAACCCCTTCAACAGTGTCTCCCAAATCTAAAATGTGAGACTCCAAGAATTACAATTAGAAAGACAATGATAATTACGTGAAATGAGAATGATGGAAGTCTCTAGTGATGGTGGATCAACTACCTCTAACAAAGAATCATGAACCTCTGAAGAATCTTCAACCTCTTCCAAAGGATCACAATCATGGGTTATCTACTCTAAAGAACAAAGAGGCACATTAGAGTTGGAAAGAGGAATGTCGAAAGATGGTGAAGAATCATGATCTTAATATACCTCTCGAATATGAGTTGGAAGAGAATGAGGAAACTCAAAGTGAATAAGTGACTCCAAAAAGTCATCATCAACATGATAAAAAATGACTGTAAAAATGCTAGCCTTAAAACCTTTCCAAATAAGATACTCACATAGTGTGTCAGGACAAGGAACTTCATTATACAAATAGGGCAGTAGAATACACTCATTAGAATGAGTGAGAATTAAATTACTCCAGTGCTTATAGTTCCCTCTCTCCAAAGTAATTAAAAAATATATTATGATGATAGTTCTTCAAAATATTAGAGATAAAACCATCAGAATATGCCAATACCTTCCTTATGCAACTTGAATTGCGAAAAATAGAGTTCTAAGCCAAAATTTACGAGTTCAAGAGTGCAAAAAAAAGAGATAACATCAACTACAAAAAATAGCACTAAACAACAAAATACTAAAAATTGCCTACTCCATAGTGAAGTTGATGGAATCGTCTTTCCAACTATATCTCGTTTGCAATATTTTCCCTGTGTTTGCAGAAGTTACACCAGTTTGAATTTTTTTTCCTATTTTAGGCACTATGGAGCAAATTAGGCCCAACTTGGGCACCTGGTACTGGAACTCAGTGGGTGTCAGGTCACTCATATGACCTAAATCGTACACGAAATATAAATTGTTAAGCCTTTCGATCCTAGATTCTATTTCCAAAGCGTTGGGCTCCACCAAGCAAGTGTTAAACATGACGTAATTGATAGTGGTTAATGAAGATGCCACAAACCAACATGTGCATACCCAATCAAAACAAAGGTGACAAACAAGGAACCAATGGAGCCTGATTTTGAACAAGCTCCAAAGACAAAGATGAAGTGACAACATTGGTGCCACAACTATCATCAAATAAGAGAGATGCCTCTGAAAATTGAATGAGAGTCTCCAAGCTTGAAGAAGCCATCACAAAAACATAATCAAATTGAATATCAAATGTGGAAAATTAAGTGGAGGAGGCTCATGAATATCAATCTCCAAAGAAGGTGAAAAAGAATATATCCAACTGTGATGAGACTGTCATCAAAGAAAAGAGAAACCCCCTCAATAGTGTCCCAAATCTAAAATGTGAGACTCCACAAATTACAATTAGAAACACAATGACAATTATGTTAATCAAGAATGATGGAAGTCTCTAGTGATGGTGGATCAACTATCTCTAACAAAGAGTTAGGAACCTTTGAAGCATCTGCAACCTTCTCCAAAGGATCACAATCATGAGTTATCTACTCTAAAGAACAAAGATGCACATTAGAGTTGGAAAGAGGAGTGTCGAGAGATGGTGAAGAATCATGTCTTCGTATATCTCCTGAATATGAGTCTGAAGAGCATGAGGACACTCAAAGTGAATAAGTGACTCCAAAAAGTCATCATTTGTGATATCCGTTTCTAATGTGAAATTTAATAAACAATAAATACATATATTTAATTCCTTATACACAACATTTTTAGATATATTTTAATTATTAATATTATAATCATTAATGTTAAATATTATTATTATTTTAATGATTAATATTGTAATATATAATTATTGTAAATTAGAATGTTATAATAATTAAATATTCTTTTAAATTATTAATACTCTAATTATTATAGCATTGATATTTTATATTTTAAATAAAGTTAAATAATATTTAAAATTTAATATTTTAATACTAATCACTAGTCATTAATTTAAAACCTTATGTAATTAAAATTAAGCCTGTATGGAATAGGCGTGTCTCTTTTTAAAGAGGCATTATTATGGTACTAGAAATCGCACCTTAGTGTGCAATGGGAACGTCATGGAGTTATGGAAAGGTCATTTAAGTATTTGTCCATTTGTTTTTCACTCATTCTCATCCTCTCTAGATCTCCTTATCTTTGTATCAATATATCTGACCATCTATATATATTTATAACTCTTCCTCTCTATCTCTCCCTCTCTATGTGTCCCTTTGTATCTTCCTAGATCTCTTTCTATCTTTACCTCTTGATCTATCTCTAATTTTCTATCTATTTTTTCCCATCCTCCCACTTTATATTCATCTATATTTGTATCCAACTATATCTCTCCATCACCCCCTTCCTATACCTTTTAATCTTTAGACCTCTATATTTCTTATCTCATCTCTCCCTCTATATGTGTCTCTATCTTGTCATCTCTCTATCACTCTCTATGCCTATATATCTCCCCCTTTCTACCTCTCTCTATTACTTTCTACTTATATCTTTATCGTTATATTTCTCCCTCTCTCATTCTCTTTTTATATATATATATATATATTTACATCTTCCATCTGCACTCTCCCCCCCCCTCTCTCTCTCCTCTCCATGTCTCTCTTCCTCTCAATCTCCATCTCCACACTTCTCTCTATATCCTTACACTATATATTGATCTTTCTTCTGCACCCCTCCCTCTTTCTATCCCTATCTCTCCCTCTTCTCATACACACACACCCTATCTCTCCCCCTCAGACACACATAAACATAGATTTGTGGAAAATATTGAAGGTGAGCTGGTTGAATGAGATTTCTTATATTAGCAAATCCATTTTTGAAGAAGTTGAACCTATTTTTACATGTTTAGAAATTGAATGTTTTATGTCAACCTTGTTAACTTGAAAATGAAATTAATTTAAAATGTTATTTTTCTTTTTGACCCTTGTGTGAATTAATTTTACATATTTTCACTCCTATTTTAAATTTACCATATTCCATGAATAAACATAGTTACTCAAGTACATAAAATAAAAGCATATACAGGTCAGCAGTAATGATAGATGTTTTCCATTGATCACATAGTTTCATAGAAGTGACTTAGGAAATTAAGACAACATCAAAATTGTTTTGCATATACCTGAGTGTAAGAAGAAGATGGCGGCTCTGAGTTGGCAATTTGCTATTTTCCTGAGATCTAAATGGTGACTCTGCCCCATTGATGAAAATGGCAAACACCCTCAGGAACGGGGGAAGCGGGTTCCCACTGACAACTAGTTTTTAGTGTGTGTAGAGTGTGAAGAGTGAAGCTGCGACGATAATAAGTACTTGGACAATGGCATATGCTCATGTAGCCCAAAAACATGAGATTTGAGATGCTTGTACATTGCCATGACACATGGATGTCTCATTTTCTTGTTAGCCACCATATATTTAGTATTTAATAATCTTATTATTAGAATTAATCTTTCCTTGGTTGTCATATTTACTAGGATAAACCAAGGTATCCTTTATTTTATTCTTGTAACTTAGATATTCCACCTTATGAGGAATCCTACACTTGTCTCACACACTTATGATATGTGGCATCCATAGAAATGGGAGTTACAATGTAACTCCCTCCTCACCTCTCTATTAAAGAGATGGCTCTCCTTCTCTCTTCACATCACACTAGACACAATTTTTTTCACTTCTTCTTGAATATCATTGTAAGAGCATAGCTCTCTCTCTCTCTCTCTCTCTCTCTCTCTCTCTCACTCTCTCACTCTCTCATAGGCATTTTTTGCCCATTCATAATATTATCACGGGGGATTTTACACGCTTTTCCCCCCTCAAAAATCGTGTCTCCTTGCTTTGTTGTTTTGGTGTATGCACTTGGTTTTGCGTAATTCATGGTAACACTTCTTAAACCTAACTCTTAGATTAAACAATTTCCTTGCTCTTCATTTCATTATTTTTCTAATATGGTATCAGAGCAGGTTGGTTTAATCGTTTCGTGAGTGTGTAGGTAAAAGAGCTACCATATCTTGGTGCACTCCAATATCGAAGACTCTTGAGAGAGTATATTGCTAACTTATGTTTTTTGAGGAAAAAAATTGAAATTATTTTTTTCTCTATTCTAAAAGTTATCTTCAAATCTCCTTTCTCTATTTATCCTTAGTAATGATTAATTCTTTTAAAAATCTAATTTATATATTGCTTTCTTTTGGTATCTTTATTCATATTTCAATTATTTTAATAAAAAGGATCTTTAATATAATATTGAAAAGTAAATTCAAAATATTTCCTTTGCATGACTTATTCTTTTTTTAGCAGTTTCCATTTTTTTCTCATCATTACTTATTTACATGCAATTTCTTGCTCACTCCATTTGTCATTCATTGCATGTTTTTTTTTTTTCTTTTGGAACTATTCTTTGAATTTATTCTCTGCATTTCAGTTTTTAGGTTTTTTAATTTATGCATGCATTCGATTTTAAATATTGTATCTATCTCATTTTCTTTAATTTTATGCATTGTATAGTACTCTACTTCTTCTTCTACGCAGAGGAGTAACAAGCTTTTTCACTCCATTCTCAGTACGAAGTTTCCTTCTGTAGATTTAAATACTTCACAGTTGTATGCGTTGGAAGTATAAAGATTCATCGCCATCGCTGCTTCTTCAGCCTGGTATTCCCGGTATCGTGCCTCAGAGCTCTCCATTTCACATTTTCTCCCCTGACTCGTACCCTTCTCACCGTCTTGTTGCTTGATTGTTTTGTCATTGCTAGCTGCTCTCCGATAGAACTCCTTGCGTGCAGCATCTGTCACGAGTAGCTTCACCGTCGATCTGCTATCCAATCAACCGCTCTCTATTTTTGCCTGCCTTTCCACAAATCCTTTGCTTGTTTCCTTTCATAGGGGCTGTATTCAGCTATTTGGAGATCTCATTAAAGCCGTCCTCAGCCGGTCACCTTGCACTGTGCCTCTTGCATTTGACCTATCCTTACTTGTATAAAATAAAACAAAGGCCAAAAAGCCTTACGTTGTCGGTTGTTCTACCGTAAAAGTAACCCTAAACTCGTGAAGCCTTTCATTTCACTTTCGTTCCTGTCTGGGTGCCACCATGAAAGTCAAGGGTTTCTGATTTTCGAGGGTCCTATGAATAGTTTTTACAAAGATTTCAGTTTTTAAATAGATTTAGTTTTTTAACATATCTTAGTTTTTAGTTAGTCGATATATTTAAAATAGCTTTAGTTTTATCTTTAGATTTATTTTTTAACTTTATCATAGTTGTTGATTTATTTCTTTAGATTTAATTTAATTCTTTTTTAAATAGATTTAGTTTTATATCTTATATCTTTTAAATAGAATAGTTTTAGTTTAATCTTATAGATTTAGTTAATCTTGTAATTTTTTTTAGATTTAGTTTAAATCTTATAGTTGCTTAAAATAGATTTAGTTTAAAATAGTTTTAATTTATAAATTATAGTTTAATCTTTTTTTTTCGTTCTTTTCGTTTATAATTTTAGTTTAGTTTGTTAGATGGTTATTCAGTTCTCACCTTTTTTAATTAGTTATAAATTAGCTTGTATTCGTTAAAGTTGTAAGATTAATGTTATCTGCTTATCTATAACATATTAACGTTATCTTTTAACTCGTCACCTGTTCTCTAACTCGTCTGTTTTTGCAGGGTTGTGCTTTTTTTTAGTAGTTTTTTTTCCTTTCTCCTTGCATGCAAGAGATTCTTGTCGTTATCTGTTAATCTATAACAGCTTAACCGAGATCTTTTTGCTCTTAAGTTTCCTTAGTTTCTAGTTTTCCTCTGGTTGTTGGCTTTCCTTGCATGCCTCCTTGGCGTAAGCTTTTATAACTTTCTATTGTTGAATGCAAGTGCATTTAGCTAGATCTGTGTTTCTTTTCTTAGTTATGTTCGGTTCTGCTTTCTTTTATCTTTTTTTTTCACTATGACCACCTTGATGCCAGAAATAAAGTTAACTAGCACAAATTATCATGCATGGAAAACACACATGACTTTCATCTTTAGATTCAGACATATTTTAGACATTGCTACTAATGTCAGTTCCAAACCAGCAGCCACTGCTCCTCAAGCTGACCATACAAATTGGCAGACTAAAAATGAAGAAGCACTTGGTTTAATCAGGATCTCCTTAAGTCCCGAATTGTATGTCTTAATTTCTACCTGTACAGAAGCCCATAAGGCTTGGGACATCCTGCAAAATACCTATGACAGTGCAGATGAGACTCGGAAAATTCAGCTTCAAGACCAACTTGAAGACCTTAGGTATACCGACTTTAACTATGTTGACGATTTCTTGCTCAAGTTTGATTCCATTAAAGTTTTACTTATTGGTTTGCAAGTTCCTCTTTCTGATTTAAGGATCATCCACATAATTATTCGTAAATGTTTGCCTAGACAGTTTCAACAGTTTATTACAAATATTTACTCTCAGTTAGCTATTCCTAGTCTTGCATCTCAACTCACTTATGTCATTTGTCAAAATATGTTACGTCAAGAGGAAGCAAAATTGATTCAATTTGGTATAATTAAAACTCATGAACATGCTTATGTCTCTAAAAGTCAAAATAACAATAGATCATCTAACAGTAATCAAAATAACCAAAATCATCAAAGATCTAACAACACTAACAATTTGAATAATAACTCAGGCCAAAAATTTAA
Source organism: Thuja plicata (assembly GCA_018584345.1). NCBI lineage: Eukaryota > Viridiplantae > Streptophyta > Pinopsida > Cupressales > Cupressaceae > Thuja > Thuja plicata. The sequence continues at coordinate 888,794 of MU228063.1, read as the reverse complement.
TGATTATTACAATTCTAGGCCTTCAAATAACTATCATAATAATAATCATTCCAATAGGCCACATTGCACCTATTGCGGTAAAGATGGTCACTTAATACATAACTATTTTAAGAAACAAAAATATGATCAACATTATTCTCAAAGTTACTCAAATGAAAAATCTAATGGAAATCAATCTCGTTCTGCTTTTACTATCTGTTTTAATGCTTCTAAACCAATTGAATGGATTATTGACAGTGGTGCATCTCAACATGTTACTTCTCATAAGGAAGTCTTTGATTTTTTGAAACTCGATTCTATGAATATTCCTATTTCTTTAGCTGATAACCATTGATGTCCAGTTGAAGGAACTGGTAATGTTTCTATTCCAAACGGTAAATTACATGATGTACTTTATGTTCCTGATTTGAAAGATAACCTTCTTTCTGTTCCACAATTATGTCAAGATTATAAGGTTGAGTTTCATAAAAATATTTTCCATATCATTAATCCCAATACTGATCAGATAGTTGCTAATGTTAAATTGGATGATGATAATCTCTTTAAATTTTATCAATTTGCATCTCCTAGATATTCTTTACTCACTACTGTTGATTTTCACATTTGGCATGAGAG
>MU228063.1:854938-885137 GCA_018584345.1 Thuja plicata | reverse complement strand
GCTTTTCCCCCTTCAAAAATCTTGTCTCCTTGCTTTGTTATTTTGGTGTATGCACTTGGTTTTGCGTAATTCATGGTAACACTTCTTAAACCTAACTCTTAGATTAAACAATTTCCTTGCTCTTCATCTCATTAATTTTCTAATACTTATAAATTATTTTTTAATAAAAAAGAAAAAAAAATCTATAAATTTGAAGACAATTTTGTATGTGAAATGTAACATTATTTTTTTGTTGAAATTGTTGGATTTAAATAAATTAATTTATTTTTAGCTTAAATTTGACGATTGACTTTATTTATTTTCATAAATTATTAATTCAAAATTATTTGATTAAAGATAGCTTATTTTAATTTGACTTTTATTTTTGAATGTTCTATAATGTCTGATACTAGAATGTTTTATAAATTAAACTCTTCTTTCATACACATTTTATCAAAGAAAGTATAAAGAGAATAAACACTTTCAAAGAATTAACTGTTACTATAAAATAATATTATCACAGTTCTTCCTTTCTCAAATGAGTTTGAAATAATAATATGAAAAAAGTTATGATAATAATATGAAAAATATTTTAAAAATAAAATAGCTTTTGTGTGTAAATAATGCACATACATTAAATGTTTATCATATTATATTTTATAAGAAAACTAAAGAATAAATAATCTATAATTATGTAATACAGAAATAAAAATAAAATATTATAATATTTAAACACACTATTATTATCACAATATAAATTAAAATATATATTTATAAAACTTTAAGCTAATTGAAATGATATAAATATTAAAAATAATATTTATAAATTTAAGTAAATTTATAGTATTATATTTTACTAATATGAAAAATAAAAATGGGGAGTGCAACTGAGAAAATAATCATCACCACATTTGAGGGCTTTTTGAAATTACAGTAGAAAGGGGGAAGAGAATCATACAAGGGTGGTCAAATATGGTGGAAGCCCCAGATACAGTGCTAGCCTTCGTAGGAAATGAAAACGCACTGCCAATGAAACTGCCTACGCGTGAGAGGACGACAAGAAAACAAAGGGACGTCGATACCATAGTAAATATGATGATGGGAAAATTGACGGTGCAGATTATTTACACGTGTAAAGTGGCATTAAAACTGATGCATTCCGACGGATGCCCAGGATTGTTTCAATGGCAGTCATTGTCGTTTCCAGCAGCTGGCACCGGTGGCTGCACAAAACAGGCTGGGGCTTTCCAAAATGGAAACGCCTACGGCATAATAAAGGGAAATTATTCCCCTTCCAAAGGGGCAGAAAAAAGAGACTATAACAAAGAGAGATTAGAAAAAGAAAAAGAAGGCATATACGTGGAACAAGAAAAGGAATAAAGAATCAATGTTATTAAGGTATGAAAAGTTTTACTTTTTAAATTAGTATGGGTATAATATATGAATACGAATTAATATTGTTATATGTAAATATAAATTAATATTATTATGAAGGAAACTCATTTCATATAGCAATTATTAAATTGTGTAGGAGAATTCGATTCAATTCGGTTTTTTTATTAAGACTTAGTTTATTTAAATTTAGTTTAAACTAAATTTAGTTTGTTTAATATGAGTTTAATTAAATTTTGTTTGGTAATTCTTTTAAAAGGTAAGTTATTGTTATTAAATTTTAATTAGTATAATAATTAATTTATTACTGTTTTAGTTTATTATGGTAAATATTAATTATGATTTTATACATTAGTTATTGATTTAAATTAATATGATTTTTGTATAATATTGATTTTAAATTAATATATTAATTATTAAATTATAGATAATATTTAATATGATTTACTAATAAAAATGATTGATTAATAAAAATTAATTATTGTTAATCGTGACCTAGTAATCCTAAGGTGATGTTGAGACTTTAGGGGTAGACAAGTAATCTGATATAATTAATGAATATTTTGATCAGTTTATTTAATTACTAGATGTGGTTCTTAAATGAAGTTAATGCAAACTATCATAGTTATTTCAGGTTAAGTGATTGTCTAAATGGAGTTATGTTCGCGCTATCCACGAATGATTATATGCTCAAAAGTTCATTTTGTAGTCTTTCTAGACGTTTTATTTCTATGCATCTGTGTGATTCTTGTTTGCTTACATGTGTTACTTTTGGGATATTAGATGACCTAGGATGCATACAAAGGCCGTGGGGAGTGTTTATCCTTTATGTTACTTTATGGCGTGTGTGTTCATGTTATTACCCTAAATCGACCATGTGACCCTTTCGATCTTGTTGTCATACTTTCGGTTATTTGTTGAGTTAGATGACCCTAGGATTTAAATCTAGAGGTTTTCGGTATTATACTTTTTGCATGGTGTTTTATGCAATGTCGTTTGTGTTTATATGATGATATCATAGTCCTGATTTCCTATACCCAACCTAATTATGTTATGATGTACTTTATGGTCTTATGAGTATACTGTGGATGTGTTTGTGGTTATCGAGAACCTATGTACTCCTGAATGGGCAGGATGTGATTTGTGGTTATGTATATCTTCATGTCTTGATTTTGAGCCTAGGTAGGTTAACTAAGTGTATAGTGGGGAAGTGGCTCACAATGGGGGTTCAGGACCCTAAGCGGTTACTAGGTAAACCCATTGGCAAGTTACTTAATAAGTGAAAATATAATACATTAAAGGGGTTTTAAATGAATTAATAAGATGTCTGAGTCTCTACCCGTGCCTTGGGTGCTGTCGCACAATAGGATGGGAGTTGGGATCCTTGTCTTTGCAAAAGGATCACTGAGCCGCATAGTGTCACTTGGAGGCCAGGGTCAAGAGGTTCTACTAGGGTTACCTTCAAGGTTGGACTTATGTGATGACACTTCCCTATATACAGCTTAGGTTATCCTACGTGTGTCAGTATATAATTCCAATCTGGAGAGGACTAATGGAAATTGTTATAGTTTCCTTAGTCTCGAAATTGATATAATCTTATTGTCAATTTGAGATTGATGTAATGACAATTCGAGATTAGTGTAATCCCATTGTCAAATTGAGATTGAGGGTAATTTGAGATTGGTATAATCCCATTGCCAATTTGAGATTGATGGTAATTTGAGGTTGATATAACCTCGTTACCAATCTGAGATTGATGGCAATTCGAGAGGTATAATCTCGTTGCCAATTTGAGATTGTTATAATCTCTTGTAGTCAGTATATATACTGATAGCCAGTCATATGCATATGCGTAGGCTTGGATAGCATATATTGTTTCCAAGAGGACTTAGGAGCAGTGCTCTATGGGAAGACATGTTGATAGTCAGGATTGCTTAGAATGGATCCTATATCCTTCAAGCAGGGAATCTGGAACCTTGTGAAGCTTGACGTAGAGGCAGCTCTTAGGTTCAAATCCCCCTTACTAACTTATAATATAGAGATAATGGGTTGAATATTATATATAATCTCTACTAATAATAGTTTTGCAGGAATTTTATGTAAGGAGACAAGAAGGGACATTAAATCATCAACATGATAAAAAATGACTGTAAAATGCTAGCCTTAAAACCTTTCCAAATATGTCATAACCCTCTGAATTAAATGGACAACGTAAATAATTTTTTTTTCCTTTTTTTCAGTTAGACTGGGAGTGGTATATTTATGAAGGGGACAACCATTAATTAGGTGGAGTCGCATGACTTGATGGGAGAGGTTGAACTCGCGACATGGCAGGGAAGACTGGAGTTGTATTGAATTAATACAACGTTATAATCTGGGATGAAGTATTAGTTCTTTAAAAGAACAATGTGTTGCATGCTAGTTTAGTGGTGGAGGACTCTGACGTTAGACAGATGGGAGGGAGGATAGAAATAGATGTGCAATTTTTTATTTGAAGGGAGGAAGGAGAAGGAAAGAAAATAGAAAACTACATATTAGAGGGAGGAGAGGAATAGATGCACATGATTTGATTGTTGGAAGAGGGATACACGTGTGGCATTTGTTTTGAAAATATCTAGAAGGGAAATACGCAATGAGTAAGGAGAATACCAGGTTCTGTTCTTGTGATTTTTGTAAAAATCCTTCTTGTTTGCAAAAATCTACTATGTATTTATTTTTAGGGATGGTTAAATTAGATCTTTTAACATTAGGTAGGTCTTTTGAAACCAAGAAGAAATGAGTATAGTAATCCATTGACCCTATATCCTTGTCTATTGCGTGAGCCATGCATAGTGTATATGGCTTTGCATCCTTCTTATTTTGGAAAGTTCTCCCACTCCCTGTGTGTGATTATGATTTCGTGCTCAATGTTTCTATGGCACGAAGTTGGTTTTATCCTTTCAAATTTTTCTTTCATAACATTTGGCTTATCCCCAGTGTAGTGGATAGTGTTTTTGAGCTTTGGATATTTTATTTTGTCTCCCACGACCACTTCTTCTTCTCACAGGCTCCACCCTCTATCTTTTGTTGGGTACCTATTTTGTCATATTTTAGAGGTGCAAAATTCTCTGTGTTCTATGCTACGTTCTTTCAACAACGTTTTCGCTCTCCCTCCTCTGCGCAGGCCTACTTAACCAGGCGTAGTTTGAAGTTTAGTGCTTTAGTTAGTAGTTGACAAGGACATCAATGGTGCGATTACGTTATGTGTGCTCGGTCATTCTAATGTTCTGAATCTTGAGATCCTTAGAGAAATAGAGGATGCTCGTCTTTAGAGTCATCCAAATGGGGAGACTCTTCTTCCAATGCACGACCTGAAGAACTTCTTGACTTCTTAAATTTATTTTCTTCTTGGTTGTAGATTTAAAGAAATGGATCTCCGCGTAATTTGTTAAAGGGCGATCCTCTACCGTACTCTTTTATACCTGCTTATAGAGAGATTATTATGTGTTTGGTAGAAGTTTTAGCAGACGTTTCAAACATAGATTCATGCCCAATAGTAGTTTATAGACAACACAAAAAAAGATTTTTCGGCTATTTTAGTGTTAAATTAAATTTGTACAGAATCTCTAGGGTGTGAAAATCATGCTGTAATCTCACATAAGGAACCTGGACAGTTATTTTTGTGGGAGAAATGATAAATTTTATTGAGTGATTTTAATTCTTTTTGAAACTGTTAGAAAACCAACTTTACGAAGATAAAAACTTGAAGCTTATACTTCTATTGTTTAGAATTTTGGGGTTGGGATTTAAAATTTTGTTTTTGTGTTGAAAATCTTCTTGTATTGAATAATTGTTATGTGAATGTTCTTTTTGAAAATGTAAAGGAAGGTGTAGGATGTGGAATCCCAGGAAAGGGTAATTTTATTTTTGCATTACCTGCCAGTAGAAGTCTGGTTTTAAAATTGCTTTGGCCAAAGCTTGGTAACACATGTTTGCTTAAATATGTATGGTTATGTTTCATCTTCTTCAATATGTGAATAGAATCTATTTAGAAACTTGTGGAAAGTAGTTAGAAATCACAGACACACCAGATTCCTTCTGATCCATCAGTGCCGAGAGATAAACTTCTTGGGCAGGGTCGGTGCACTCTTCATTTTAGGATGAGCCCCGGGGGAGCTAACCACTCCGTGGTTGGGTGGATTAAGCCCCTTAACCACACTCTCGTCTCAAGATTTGCATTTGAACAAGAGTTCGATGGCTTAGGAGACCAGAGCTTTTAGATGGACAATTGTCAGATGACATTTATGATGTTGATTTTATGGCCTTAGGTCTTGTACATGATGTAATTGCATTTATCTTTTCATTATGATGTAACGTATTCGACATAGATGGTCGACATCTTGATATATTGAACATTGTAATTTTATAGCTTATGGATTATTGTGATTCGACAGTATGGTCAATTTCTCTTGGTTGTATTATCTTTATTTAATGTCAAAATGAATAAATAGAAAATAGAATTATGTGTTCATGATTACTTGATTACTTGAACTTTTTGGTCGATTAGTCTTTAGCGTTGACCGACTATGACTTTGGAATCGACATAGGAGAAATTTTAGCATGTTTATCTTATGTGTCTTTTATTGGGAAAATCGGTTCTTACAAAATAAGATACTCACATAGTGTGCCAGGACAAGGAACTTCATTATACAAATAGGGCAATAGAATACACTTATTACGATGAGTGAGAATTAAAGTACTACAGTGCTTATAGTTCCCTCTCTCCAAAGTAATTAAAAAACCTATTATGATAATAATTCTTCAAAATATTAGAGATAAAACCATCGGAATATGTCAATACCTTCCTTATGCAACTTGAATTGCAAAAAACAGAGTTCTAAGCCAAAATTTACGAGTTCAAGAGTGCAAAAACAAGAGATAACTTCAACTACAAAAAAAACAACACTAAACAACAAAATCACTAAAAAATACATGCTCCATAGTGAAGTTGATGGAATCATCTTTCCATCTATATCTCGTTTGCAATATTTTCCTGTGTTTGCAAAAGTTACATCAGTTTGAAAAAAATTGCCTATTTTAGGCACTATGGAGCAAATCAGGCCCAACTAGGGCACCTGGGGTTGGAACTCAGTGGGTGCCAGGTCACTCAAGCGTACATGAAATATAAATTGTTAAGCCTTTCGATGCTAGATGCTATTTCCAAATCATTGGGCTCCACCAAGCAAGTGTACGTTAAACATGACATAATTGAGAGTGGTTGTCGAAAGGCTCAATATTCAAGTTGTTTAGCAAATGTGTGATTAAACTCCCAATGCTTGAATTCCCCCAAGACAAATGGGATGTGACTAAGCTCCCTACAAAATGCACTATTGACCAAATTTCAAAAACCACAAAACCTAACAAATTTTTCATGAAATTTTCAGCATCTGTTGTTCATAATCTGCATATTTTGTCACTGAAAACCACCAAAAAATTGCAAAAAAATCAATATTTTCGTGAACTTGAAAAAAAAAAGTTTGACCTTTTTTTTTTTTTTGTCTTTGGTGCGTTTGGTGTGAAACTTTGCCCATCCATATGAAACAAATGTACCCACCAACACTCCACATGAACTCCCAAAATAAGAGCAGCTGATGAATACATCTCGACAATAGTCGCCAATCAATAAAACTAGACTGCAGCTCAGTATGAAGACAAATGATATAGATGGGCCTTTTAAGGAAAACATGAACCAGTCAAAATGAAGCAGCAACAAATATGTTTTCAGACCTCTTTGTAGCTTTTATCTGCAAACAAAGTGTCGGCCTCTAACTGATACATGAACCAAGCAGTGGAACAACAATAATAATGAAATGTGGATCTACTAGGTCGATATGCAAAGACAAGGAAATGCCTAGCAATAAAAATCTAGCGAAATAAAATATGCCTCCCAAAAGGAGGATACAGGCCGAAAAACCCAACACAGTATAAGATCTCACTACAGAGCAATGTAACACTCTACAAAACAATGACATATTGCAGAAAACAAAATCTATAAATTGCCCATCGGGATGAGCCAAATGGTCATCCAGCGGGAAAAAAAAATCTTTGTCACACAAATAATTTTATACAAACAATTTTATCCAAATATAGGCGAATTTGTAGTCAAAATTTGTCGGATTAACCTCTCGAATACAATGGTGATGCCCACACAACCTCAAACTGCATCAAGAAACAACTTCAAACCAAAATCACGTCTCTTCAGAAGGAGTCTTCACATCTAGAGAGCTTTGATATTATGCTAGAGTTTTAGATGACTCTACAATACCTCTAGGATAAAAGAAAGACCAAAATAACTTCCACGAGAGAATGGCAAGAAGATTGCATCGCAATGCAAGAATGATTATATTGCTCATGGACATGAACATGTACATAATGAGCCTTGCATATACGGGCAAAGTGAATACACAAGACATTGACAAGTGTTGGAATACTATGCAATGCACAACCTATTACCCACATAAGGTGGAAAGGTGATAGTGTGATAAGACCACTAAAGGTGGAAGATCCACTTGAGGTGGATAAGTAATAACATGATAAAACCACTAAAAGTAGAGATGTTCCTAAAGTGTATGTGATCACTAAGTAAACTTATGTGATATGTGTAATTAGGACCTAGGTAAGGTTATCACTAGGTAGAATACCTTAATTACACCAACAAAGGGATCTAACATTGAGGAGAAATATTGGCTCGTCTTCGAGAAAAATGATTTTTAGGTTTCTCTCAAAATCACAAAAAAATTGTCTGGTCACTCTCAATTTGCCAAAAAAATGTGAGCAAAACAAAAATATAAAGAAAACAAGATTTGACCATAACTTCTTTTTTTCTAAAATTTGCTCATAATCATATTTGTGGGTTTTATTTGTAGCCCACAAAAACCATATTCTTATCTATTAAGTTTTGCATGCAATGAGTGAATTTTGCATAATGAAACTAGAAGACTCGTGTAAACTAGTTATTGGCTAGATCAATTTTGTCGTATTTTTCTTTTGCCATAAAAATTTTATAGTGTCAAACTTAGGCAAATAAGATATTGTTGGAAAACTAGTTTCAAACATTTTCCAATAGTGATGATATCATTTTTAGATTTTCCTCTAGATTTTCTATTACACAGTCAAAGTAAGATCTTTAGTTTCTACTTCTGAGATCATCTATTTTCGTCAATGTCTCTTATTTTTCTTATTCTTCTAATTTTGGAAAGATGATACAAAGTTATTATGATCCACACATGTGATCTTTATAGAATTTACTCCATGCATACTTTTAATTTTTTGTGTTTTGATAGTCTGGTCAATTACATGGACCTTTTGGCACCTGGAAAGGATATTTTTGCATGAAATATCATCATTAGAGCTGGTATATATACATTGAGTTTATTTGGGTGTGATTGTTTCATTTGAGGAGGTATCATGGGTTTTTTTGTTCACCCTACTATTGTCATCCTAGCAAATTATATTTATGAGTCTAAACAAAATGGCATCTTGACACATCTCAGATGGCTAGATCTTTTGTCTTATTTTTATGTACTTATACATGAGTCAACTACACTAGGGGTTAGATCAACATGGGTATATTATCATACATCATGTTGTATGATTTATTTGTTATAGTGTGGATCCTAACACTATGTTTGTTATATCAGACATTGATTTTCCCCACGCACTTTGGACAAAAATTTGGAAGATGCGTGAAGACCCTTGTATCTCTCCATTCCCAAAGGATCTTGGAATATTGTTGATGTCTTATCACCCTTGCATGTATAGATAGAAAACCTTTTGTTGATTATACTTTAGAGGAGCTTGAGTACATCGTGGGTCTTGCATGTTCCAATGGATCAAAAGCTCGTCTCCTAGTTCCTACTCCTTAGATAAAGATGGGCAATCTTTACCATTTTTTGTTCCTGATCAATTTGGCATTGGCACATGCACGAACCTCATTAATTCAATGCAATAAGACATTGTTCTTCCAAACATATCTACTTTGAATTGTATCTTGCAAACATGTCATTTTTGTTTAAGGAGTCTCAAATTGCACTTCTGAAGGATTATCTTGAGTACATTCATCTCCTCTCAACTGATAGCCATCTCAATATCACATTCCTCTTTGGACCAATTATCTTTCAAGATTATATATCATCAATCATGGATTTTTCTCTATAGATGTAATAGGTGTTTTGGTTGTAGGTGATTTTTGGGAGCTATGGAGTTAGCTATCAACTTCAACACATGTGTCTTATTTGGATGAAACAAAAAGTAATGCGGGCTTTCTCAAACCTCTAAACTCAATCGTGAGCTTAGATATACATCAACAAGCTTTAAATTTGACCTACAATGCAAAGCCACAAAGGGAAACCCCCTAAATCTAGTATTTATTGCAAGTCTTTTTGATACTCCACATTATCATTTGATGCAAGAGAAGAGCATACTCACCTTTTCAAGATCTGCCAATATTTCCAACCCAAATATTTGAAAAATACTATCAACAACCAATCTCACAAGCTTTGGTACCATGCAAGGTTGATTAAAGATTATAGCCACCCAAGATCTAGGCACTTCATGAAAGCGCAAGAGATATCAATTATGAGAGAATGGTGGTATTCTATCAAAGGATGGAAATGACATATTGCAATGGATTAAATGAATTGAGATTACATAATAGGCCCTTTGATTATACAGGCCAAGGTGAAAATAAGATCACATAAGGTTGTGTAATGTGTCTTAATCTTATAGATTGTGTAATGTGTCATAATCTAATAATTGATACAACTAACATGATAAATATTAAATGAACTAAAAAATCAAAAGTAAATGTATGAGATAAGATCACATGACACATAAGACTTCTAGAAAGGTTTCTAGGACCTAAGTGATGACAATCTTATATGTACCCTAAATAAACTTAACTAACATGTGTGAAGAGGACCTGGGTGATGAACTAGCTAGGTAAATTATGCCTTTCACACCAACATGCATCATTTTAAATTTGAAAATAAATAATAATGAGGAAGTATGGGAAATGAGAACACCTCTATTTTACAATAAGTGTTAGAATCATCATGACATTACATTGTGGAGTGTAAGTCCTATGACATCTAAATCAAGTATGAAGACAACATGGGCATGAGAAAACTAATGAACGTATTTGATGAGATGAGGATAGTAAAAACAAGATGCTTTTTATTCAAGATCCACAGTAGGAGATCTAATTTTAAAAATTGTTGAAATTTTATAAGACTTGTGGGACAATTTATGTGACTTAGATTGTGTTGGTGCATTCTTTTATTGCTCTTGATCCAATAAGTTGTTTAGCTTCATGAAAATTACTAAAATCTCTCATCCATTATTTAGCAAGTCAAAGGTTTTATAAGAAGAATCTTGGTTCCACTTATGGTTATCAAGGATGGACATTGACATTCAATCCTATGACAATTTTCCTACCTATTAATTATAGGGAAAAAAATTATTTAGACAAGTTTGATTAGATCGTATTTTGGTTAAATTTGATTGATTGTGTAATGTATTGGAAAAATTTAATTTGGATTAGTTTAGATTTTAATTTAGATTCAGATTTTTTTTTAAATTGCTGAAATCAGGTATAGCACCCCCTATAAACTGTAGTGTGTCTGGTCTTTTTAATGTGACCGATGATGCTAGCATGACACATCCTTTGGTACCACATGGGTTGGGGGGATACTAGACATCGCAATCTCGTTCTTTACCATAGAAATCTCTCGCCAATACAGCCAAGCCCCAACCCAATTTTGATTCAACTTAATGAGCATGATTTCCATTAAATTTATTTGATCGATGGATATTTTATTTAGAATAATCTAATTAGGTAGCATATCAATAAAGAAAATCATGTCACATTTTGATCAAATGTGTGTAATTGTGTTACATCTATCAAATTAGATTATGTCAAATCATATTTTGATAAAATTGAGCTACTTGTGTCATATTTTGATCAAATTTGATTAATCAGCTATTCAACTTAGTCTAACATCATATTTCACTTTAATTTACTACAATTAGGTTCCATTGCAATTAAATAGCCTAGAACTAAGACACATTTTTACTTATTCAATTCAATTGCTCTTATCAAGACACATTTTAGTTGAATTTGACCTAATTATAATATGTTCCATTAAAATTGGTTTCAATAGATTGGATTTTGGTCGAATTTGATTGGGTTACATATCAATCAAAATAGTTTGATTAAATCATATTTCATCAAAATATAAATTGATTAGGGCATATGATTTAGGATTAGTGTGTTGTTAACTTGTTGGGTTGCATATCAATCATAAAAATTACCTCAAGGAATACCTGAAGGAGAGATTATCTACACTTAGCAATTGGCCAATCATCACTCATATTTTATTAATTAGCTAGTCTATCCACCTTTTGGAATGCCACATCCTTAGCTTTGAAGTGGATTGATCTCTCTAAAAGTGCAAGCCATAATTTTGGGACCCAACAACCATGGTACATCAATTTGGATAAACAAGGTCAAAATACTTCAATTAAAACCTTTTTGAAGTGTATACAAACATGATTTTTTTATTAACATTGGATTACCATAAGAGATTATATGTGGAAGCACAGATGAATAAATAATTAAATTAGCAAACCATGAATTAGTAACACATAACAACAGAGTTATATGGGGAAATACTTTAAGGAAAAAAAACTCCACAATAGAAAGAGGGCAAGTATGTATTTATCTTATATCAACAACATACAATATTAACACATTTCATTCTACACTTAACCAACCCCTTTATATCTATAAAAATAATATCAAATTACTACACATAAAATCTCTATTAGTTGAATAAAGTCATCATTATGCTAAGGCAAGATGAGTTATGTAAGACATGGTTCTTTTAAGAAAAAACCATTTAGGCTCACTACAATTGTTTCCCTAATTATAATATTGAACCATGGAGTGCATAATAACTCCTTCTTACTCCTAAACTACTGATCAAATATGTTTTTCATTGTAAGTTGCATGGACTCAAACAATTCAAGAAATGGTGTCGTATATTAAATTATGGACTCACAATTACCCAAAGGAATAACACATAGAAATGATAAAAGAAACAATATCAATAACTAAGCATGATTAATAAGACCTCTGAAAACTCTAGAAATCCACATTTAATATTAAAACATTACACAAAATTATTTAGAACGTCGTGGATCTCATCTCATCTCTATTACATACATGCCAACAAATGTGGTAAGAGAAAATCCTAAGGAAAGGAGGTTTCAGTCACAAATATCTACTACAAAAAAGCAATTCCTTCATGATTTAATAAATGAAATACTCTAATGGTCATTTGACGCCTAAGTTTGTGAACTCTAGAATTTCTTTGGCATTACAATCATGTAGAAATGGGGAAATATAAAATAGTTATCCTCAAAAAAGAATTTGATATTTATAGTGTTTTGTTCAATCATTTGATTTGTTTTGAAATCTTTACTAAGGACTAAATATCATCAATGTCACAACTGTCTCTATGGGAAAGGCTAATCTAGTAGTTATAGTAGTCAAACCACGCATTAATGACATTTTAAGAAGCATAGGAGACTGCATGCGGTGAACAAGAAGAATTTCAAAAATCTAAAGTGGAAGAGCACAAAAGAATAGGGCATGAATGGTTTCCTTTAAAAAAATGGATAGTTAAATGGAGGTCCATATGTGGATTTAAAGTTTACAAAATCAATGAAAGGAATAGATGAAATATACCATGGATAAGTTGCAATAAAAACATGTAGAATACTATAAGAGAATAAGATCTACAAAGTTTCTTTCCAAATTTTGAGGCTCGACCTTGAGCAATTTTTAGGGGGGTACTTTGGGCTCAAATGGATGTTGTCATCGTGTTGAGAGCATCCAAAAACCTCTAAGATCAATTATCGTTTATTCAAAACTCGAGCACTTGAAGTTTTGGAGATATTTTTAGAGGACAATAATCTAGACAATATTTGGGGGTCAACAAAAAAAACTAGGCATGGTGGAGTGAAATCAACATCACCATCGTACCTATAGTGGCCAAACACCTTAGAAACACCTTCCAAATGTTGAAATCCAATATCAACAAAATTAAAGGTGCTATTTTAGGGTATTTTTATTGGCATGTATTTTGTAAAATTTGTGCATATTTTTATGATCATACTAAAGATGAACACGGTCCTCCATCGCCATAGAGCACAATAATTTCAGATTTTTTAGCAAAAAAATTGTTGCTCTAAAAAAATTCATTTTTTTTACCAAACAAAGGGGTAGTTAATTGTACGCCTACGCATGCAGACCTTATGCCTACACACATAGGCCTTCAAAGGCCTTGTAACATTAGCAAGTGTCCTTGCATGTGGTAGCAACCCGTACAAATCAGTGTCAAATGAGCAAGAGAATATTATTTTTTCTCAAAGATTCAAATCAAAGGGGATATTCCAACAACAATAGCAGTATATTCTAATGCATCTTTTTTTGGACACGGCTATACTCACTGCAAAAAGACATTTCGTACAATTTTGAAATTGTGAAAAATACAATATTTTTTCACAAAAAAATTAGCATTTGATCTTCATGATCTCCATCCTCTATGTTGTAAAAGCACAAAAAATCTGGTGAAAACATAGTGTGTTTTTAGCAATTATAATTTTTCTCAGTTTTTTCTAGGGGATAGAATCTTCATCTTTTAGATCCTCATAGTGCCCTAGCTCTTACCAAATCAAAAAATCAATTTCAATAGAGAAACTTTCTATTGAGAAACAATGCATCTTTCTAATTCTTTCACAAGGACAAGACTGACAAAGAGTGCCTCTTTTTTATTATGTGGCAAGGACAAGATTGGCAAAGGGTGCGACCTTGAGGCCCCTTTTTGGTCTTTTCTTTAACATTTTATTCCACTAAGGATGCTTCGGGTGCAACCTTCACTCTTTCTTCTTTTGAGTTGTTTAGTGAGTGTTCGATGTGGGAATAAGCCAAGTTGACACAGCTTGATTCATTTTTTGGTTCCAAACCAAACGTTTCGGTTTTCCAGTCGTTCATTGCGAAAAAAATAAGAACAAAAGTACAAATTTCCATGGATAGGGCTCATCGGAGCCTTATTCTTCCTCCAAGAGGCCTTCATCAAAGAAGAACAAGCCAAACTATGAAACTTGCACTAAGGAAAAATATGATGAGCATCGATGTTATGCAAAGTAAATAGATGAGTTGAAGCATCTTCTTCAAAAGTACAATATTCAACTACCTTCATCTAATTCATCATCTTCTAACACTTTGTGACCTACACACTCTAGATAAAGTTCTATGACATATGGCAAAGACAAGAGGAAAGGTCATGTTCTCTTTCAACCAACACATCTTTAGTCTAGCAAGTGGCTTCTTGATTTAGGAGCCCATCATATGACATCATCCATTTATATTCTCTTCTCTCAAGCATTGTACTTTCCACACATTTTGATGGATATTAACACTAGTATTACTTGGATAAGGTCCTACAGAGCTTGATAATGAATCATTCAATGATGTCCTTTGTATTCCTTCATTATCTTCCAACCTCATTTCCATCTACATCATTTTTGTAGTTGGAAGTATTGATTTTGCATCCCATTGAGCTTGTAGTTCCATTGAGTGGTCCTCATTCTCATGTATCTATAGTGAATCATATATCTGAGAAGTTTGATCACTTGAACCTGTGTGTGCTTCTATCATCCACCTTTGTTCCCTAGATTTCAAGTTTCCCTCCTTTACCTCCTACTTCAGATATCAATTCAATTCAACATGTTGATCGTTCCTTTTTTCCATTGAAAGTGTTTCATCCAAAGTGGAGGAACATAGTTTTTCGCTTTTGTATCATCAACAATGTTCATTTTTAAGCACTCACCTTTGGTATTGAAACTTCTTTATTATAGGGGAGACTCTCTCTCTCTCTCTCTCTCTCTCTCTCTCTCTCTCTCTCTCTCTCTCTCNGTCTCTCTCTCTCTCTCTCTCTCTCTCTCTCTCTCTCTCTCTCTCTCTCTCTCTCTCTCTCTCTCTCTCTCTCTCTCTGCAGAAGGATATTGAATGTACTTATGTACCTAGTTTAGTATGTGGGGGTAAATATTGAGTTCTTCATTCTTAGTCATGTGTGTTTTTTTATATCTCTCTATTTGTAGAGGGGTTGTTTCCCATGAAATTTTAGAGAGGTTGCATTGGTTTGTACTTGTATACCTTATCCTTGTTGGGACTATTTCATATTTTATTGCTATATTCATTTAAACTTCAACTATTAGGTCAATAATTGTGGTAAAGAAAATGTGGCATGAGGAGCTTTAACTAGGATAAAAGCTCTCTCTCTCTCTCTCTCTCTCTCTCTCTCTCTCTCTCTCTCCCTCCAGAAGGATATTGAATGTACTTATGTACCTAATTTAGTATGTGGGGGTAAATATTGAGTTCTTCATTCATAGTCATGTGTGCTTTTTTATATCTCTCTATTTGTAGAGGGGTTGTTTCCCATGGAATTTTAGAGAGGTTGCATTGGTTTGTACTTGTATACCTTATCCTTGTTGTTGGGACTATTTCATATTTTATTGCTATATTCATTTAAACTTCAACTATTAGGTCAATAATTGTGGTAAAGAAAATGTGGCATGAGGAGCTTTAACTAGGATAAAAGGTCCATCTACGAAGCTCACGCCACAAATATTTTCACACATTGGAAGGAATATGATCCACTGAGCTTAAGGAGGCTCGAGCGCTAAGTGGATGCAATGGGTTTTCTTCACTCAAGTGTAATGTTTTTATATGGCTATACACAAAGTGAAGAATGCAA
The DNA here is from genome assembly GCA_018584345.1 of Thuja plicata. Lineage (NCBI taxonomy): Eukaryota > Viridiplantae > Streptophyta > Pinopsida > Cupressales > Cupressaceae > Thuja > Thuja plicata. Next base: position 868,905 of record MU228063.1, on the reverse strand, counting down.
GATGTAGGCGAGAATTGGATAAATGTGTATGTAGATAAATCACAGTTTGTAAACCTGATTCCAATACTAGATCTGGAAATCCAAAATAGTGACTAACCTTTGATCCAAATTTCAATCTGGAATAGCATGAACGGAGCGACCTGGAGGGTGTGGGTCAACTTGGCTCGCTTGAGGCCACCTGTAACTCTCTATTGCATGTTCCTATAGCTTTTTAAGCAATTGCACCACCTATCACCTACACACGGAAAAATGACAAAGATTTTGGGGAAAAGGGGTTTGCGTTCGTCAAACCCCTGTTTAAGAATCAAAGTTGAAATTGAATTGAAATTGAATAAAAGTAAAAGTGGGTTGTTAGGAGCAGAGGCTTTATTAAATTGTATACCTTCACAAGTATTGAATGACTCATAAAAATGCTTGCAAGAGTTGTAATTGACCTTGGATCTAGGATAGGAAGACCATGGATGCCTTCATTAATGCTTGGATCTAAACATTACTCCTTACCTTTCATGCTTGATGCTCGAATGAATATCAACGTGAATATTGCCTTGATGTCTTGAATCGATCTCGGTTGGGTGCTTCAATGCTTGGATTGATAATGGATTGATTGATTAATTGCTTGCTTGCCCAAAATGAGGGGGGTAGCCTTGCTTATATACCTCTCCAGACCATTTTGGGGCTCAACACAAGGGATTTGAATATCCCACTAAAAACCCAAAACATTTCTCCAATTTAAATTTAGGCCTCCTTTATACAGAACAGGGTGACCTATCTCACCTTGTGCCTTACGAGACACTATGTTCCAGCCAATCAGGACTTAAAATTAAATTGGGGCTCAATGAGGGTAAGGGGATACCCAAAATGTACATGGAATTGAGATTTAAATTCAGAATAAATACAAAAGCTCGTCCACAATGAAATAGGGCTTATGTATGCACGAGGAGATAAATGAATGAAATAATTAAAGGGAGCACACCTAAAATTAAGGGTCCATTTGTAAATTAAGTTAATAAAGGATAAATATTTAAATATTTATTAATTAAATGTATAGCAAAAAGGTCAATGATGCACGGAAGCCTTAGACACAAAAATGGGGCCTAACAAAGGACTAAAAATGTACTACTTACAATTTAGGATGCTACAATAATAGCTTATTTTGTTTTATTCATTAAACACTTCGCATTAACTAATTTAATCTTCCCTGATGATTATGTCTAGGAGTGCATTCATCTTGTCCATAATACGAGTAATAATAATATTTTGTGCATCAATACAATTCACAAGTTATTGGGCAAATTTGTCTTGCTTGATCTCCATTTATGATAGGTGTTTTACTTGCAAGTGATTCGTGTATTTGTTAATAATTCCTTGATGGGGACGATTTCCATAATCGCAAACGAATGCATCTTAATTTGTCTTCAAGACGACGAAACTTAACACTAGCCTATTGAAGGCCTCTTCCCCCTGCATAAACTCTCTACAACCACACACACCCTCCCTTGGCAGATTTCCTTACATCGCTCTCTACACAACACTCACCTTTACCCTATGTGCAACCATCTTCATCGTTGTTGATGCCTCTTCATATCCTGTCCGCATATCTCTCACTTTTGCATCCCTTTTTCAAGACTGTAAAAGATCATTTTCAGAAACAAGGAACACATGTTTCGATGCCTCCTCTTCTCCCCCTTCCTCAATGCTTCCCCTTTTGTTTCTTGTTTTAGTTTTGAAATTCACCATTTTCTTCACAAGTTGTTCCTTAACTACGTAACGGTATCAACCACTTGGCAAATGCATTTTCTTTGACATTTTCTAAAGCCTTTTCAATCATTTGTATTTTGTGTATGTCAAATGATCATTACATTCGATAAGGTGAAATAGCTTGTGCCTTGTTGATGATCCCAAATTTTGTATGCATGTATGTGAGGACATACTCAATAGGGCAATATTTGAACATCAAGGTCCATGTCATCATCCACAAGGGTCCGCCCACAAATTCTATCGTTTATGTACTGGCATCATAAGAAATATCCCCGAAGGAGCTATTGATGTTGAAATTAACCACCAAGCTAGTAACAAGATTGTCAAGATGAGGATCCATATATGAGTTGATGGATGCTCATGCCCTACTCCAATGCTTGCCCAAATTGAAACAAATGAGAAAATATTTTTGGTTGATGTTAGTTGCCCATTCAACTGAGATGGTCCTACATAAGACACGTCGGGTAGGAAAGATTGAGTTGAGTAGGACTACTCTTACAAGTTGATAGCAACTTGCAACGAACTCCATCACTGATGTAGACAGAGATACTTCTTCCTCTAGCTCTTCCAACACTTAGTTGGGACAATTGTTGACCTCCTCCACCAAGTTTCTTCTCCTCTCCCATCTCATGGACTCGTGCCCACGGTGGTCCGACCTCCTCTAATAGTTCTCTTCTTCTCCAAATGCCATATACTTTCCTCACCTTCTTTGTGGAATCTTGTCCATTGCAAACCGACCACCTCCACCAATGGCCTTCAACACCCTTCACATATTCAATGTGCAACCAACCAATTCCCATAGGTAAATCTACAACTAAATCTTTTCCTACCTTTAACAAAGGTAAACTAAAGTCAATATCATAAAACTCGTCAAAATTTACTCATGCTCATGTGCTGCTCCAACATCCTCTTCATGCTTATCTTTATCATCTACAACCTCTTCGCATTCCTTCGTTGCACACATCTTCCTTGACCTCTACTACTACAATATTTTCTTCTTTTCCTCTTACTACATTTATCACTTCCTCAAGTACCTCATTTTCATCTTCAATCAACAGAACTCTTCAATCTCCTTGATCTCTTCTCCAAGCAACACACCATCCTCTCTAGGCCCTTGATCAAATACCAACTTGTTATAAACCTCTTCCTCGAGAAACTCTCATTTTTCATCGAACACTAGACTTTCATGCTCTTCTATTGCATGTGTCCTCTAAAGGATATTCCTCCACTATGGCCTAGTGAAGAACTTGTACTCTTGAAAGAGAGCTCGCGAGTTCAAATCCCACTAAGGGATAGGTTATGTGTCTCATTTGTAGCACAATTAAGGGGCCTCCCTCAAGGAGTACGGGGTAGTCTCGTATTGTTGTCACCATATGTAGACCCCAAAATTCATGGCTAGTATCATGAACTATAAAAGGGTTTTTCCTTTCCTTTCCTTTCACATTCTTATTTCTTACTTTATCTCTTCCAATGCCTCTTGTGCCTCTTATCTCAACTTTTGTTGTTCCCTTCAATCAGAGTCATCCATCTCTTCTTTTTCCTGTCCTCCAACATAGTGATCGTCAAAACCCAACCAATCATAAACCCTTGCTTTATTTTCCTTATTTTCTCCATCAATAATTTCAAGTCTTTCCTACTCTCATTGTTGGAGGAATCCTTCACACCTTCCCCCATCTCTTGAGATGTTCTTAGATTCTCGTCGCTTCACCTTCTTTCCAACAACTCTCACTACTATCCTCTACCCAACATGATTATAGGAAATGCACCTCTAAGACCTCTTATACCCACTTCCTCTCAAACAAAATATGCACGCCTTCTACCCAACTTCATCTGTGCTAGAGGACAACCAACATGATCAAATGTTTCTAATGTCTCTACTCTTCACCAATCTTCACCTGCAAGTCTTGGTAGATCACTTCTACAGCCACAAATCTACCCTCTTGCTCAAATCTAATCCTACAAAATGCACTCTTTCACCCATGGTTCCATGACTTATATGTTATCTACTTTACTAGAGGCTATGAAATTAAGTATAAGTAGGGTTGTGAGATTGTTGATTGCCACCTTAACAATCATACAATTAATATAAATTATAATTATATTCTTAATATGTGAAAAAACTTTTAAGATATTGTGAATATTGTGATTGCCACAAGAACCATACTAGTAGCCATTATAACTAACATCACACACCCACATATCTTAAACAAGGATTTCAACATTTTTGTTTGTTATCTACATATGCATTGTAACTGCTTATAGCTATTGTTTTAGCTTCTAGGTAGTAACAACATACATTGTGGGATTTAAAATGTATGCAAGGGATATTAAGTAGGCATTTCAAACTGTTTTTTGATATCTACTTTAAAAATCCCAATACTTATGCACAAATGTCCTAGTTGTCCATCAAAAAAACTAACTATAGGGGGTACAGGTGGGTAGTTATTGGTACATGATTTATTTATTGAAGGGCTTTTAGTTATCATTTTTTGGCAGCTTTAAAGTTAGTAATCGATTGGTTGCATGAGCAAGGATTGAATAGTTAATTGAAATATGAGGGTTTATTGGTGCTCTTCCCCTAGCACAAATGTTTTCTTCACTCGAGCCTCAAAAAGACAATCTTTATAATTGTACAATTAAACCAAGACCAATGGATGAATATAAATTGTACAATTAAACCAAGACCAATAATCTTCCTCCATACAAGTGCTCAAGATTATACAATACATGAAATAGTACAATGAATGCAGCCCAATAAACTTCATACAAGTACTCAAGATTATGCAATACAAGTGCTTTGTTATTATGTGGCACAAGTACAAAGATTTAGGTTATTTTTTGGTGCTACAATTGATATATTCCTATCATTCCTCCCTTAAATGATCTTCAATGTTTTCCAAATATCATCAGATGAGTTCAATTATCCTTAAATACAAAATAACAATAAATTGTGCAATCATGTCTACTAGTGAAATGGACAAGTTGAAACAACTATTTGGTTAGTTCTACAAACAACCAATCCCAGACCACATGGCCCAGAATAACAAGATACATTTGGCCAAGGAATGAGTGTCTGTCTACATATGATGGCGAGTAAGATGTAAAACACATGATGGCGAGTAAGATGTATTATACGAAAGAACACTTAAATAGAGATGGACAAAATGGGCAATAAGCTCAAATTAGCAATCAAAATAACTAGGCCAGTGCGTCAAAAGCCATAAAACTAATGGAACTTGCCATCAGTTTGCAAGTTTCAGCTTAACAAATATAAATAATCTCATTGCATTAAAAACTATATTAATGGAGGAAAACAGCCGTTAAGAATAGAATGCATTGCTGCACAGCCTATGGACTTTTGCATTCAAAAACAATTTAACAGCAAACTGTGATTTAAAAGAACATGTTTATACTGTTCGAAATGTATTCCACTTTGGAGCTGTTTGTGAAAGATGCTCAACTATTTCTCATTTAAGATACATAATAGCAAATGACCTTTCAACTAGTGAAAGGTGCTGTTCGTGAAAGATGCTCAACTAGTGCTCATTTAAGATACATAATAGCAAATGACCATATAATTAAATGTATAACACGAAATGACCAAACTAATCCACTGCATCACAAGTACTTCAAACAATTCCTACATTTTGGTCTTGGATATGATTATGTCAAAGCTTGGCCGAACTACCACTATAAACCATAACATGCCCTTGTTTAATCATGATTGGTGTGGTAGCATTATGGAGATTTGAAACCTACCAGGCCGCTAGCAAACACTCAGGCACCCTCCAATCACTGTATCCCATCCCCTTGCAGTGTTCACTTTTAAGAGAAACAACTAACAAGTAAATGGTGTCCTAAAATACTATATTGTTCCTTTCATCATAACAAGTAAATAAAAGACCAATATTGCAACCATTGCAATTGCGAACAAGAATCAACAACAAAATCATAACAATTTACAAATAAAACTCACCTTTGCTTTTACAAGCCATGGGCAACAATAATTTCAAAAAATAGTTATAAAGCAAGAACCGCATCCCCAATGCCTCCAATATTCACCTTTAAAAAATAAAAAAAACTCACCTTTGCTGTTACAAGCCATGGGCAACAATAATTTCAAAACATAGTTATAAAGCAAGAACCGCATCCCCAATGCCTCCAATATTCACCTTAAATGGAAAATGCAAGTACTGAAATTGAAATTTGTAATCGAAATACAAATTGAACCCAATTCCATAGCAAATGCTTGTGTAATGTTGAATTACAATATGGAGTCCTGTAAACTTCTTGCATTCACTTTAGCAAGAGAGCGCCAGCTTTAATTGTGACAAAAACCAAACCCATTTCCAAGCTACGAGAGAATTGAGACCGCAGACAAATTTATTAGAATACCCTTCGAGATACTTCACTGATGAAGGAAAGATCTACCATGTTGGACAAAATGAAGATATCGCAGGAAACCATAAATGTATTAGACACCGCTAAAATCTCAAAATAACAAAAAAACTGCAGAAAAATCCACATAATACATCTAATTACAAAAGAACCTGCAGAAAATTTTACTGATATACAGTATCACCAACCATTTTGAATACAAATGAATATATTGCAGGAAAACATAAATGTATACAGAAACCACAAAAAGATCAAAATCATAATAAAACCTGCAGAAAAATCCACCGGATACATCTAATTACAATAAAACCTGCAGAAAGTTCCACTGGTAAAGAGTAACATCCTACCCTTTTGAATACAAATGATGATATTGCAGGAAGACATAAATGTACACAGAAGTCCAAAAATCTCAGTTACAATAAATCCTACAGAAAATTCCACTGAATACAGATACCCTAGTTAATTAAACCTATCGTTTCTAGTAAAGTATAATTGCTCAGAGTCGCTGAATCTATAATAAAAAAAATAAATGATATTCAACCTCCATGCAGATCATGATGAATCCCGGCTAGGAGATATTCCCTGTATTCAATGTGTTATAATAATTAATAAGTCAGATGATAACTGCGGCAAAACCAAAAAATATATAACAGAATTACCAGATATCATTTCTTGGTTAAAAAATATTTTTAGTGCTTACATTATCTTCGGATCTTGGGCTCAGACTCTGTACACTTGGACCTTCACTACCACTCTGTGTCTTCTTCTGCACACATTTGAACAAGTATACCATCGTTGATGATTTCCTTCAACTGAATCCTAACTGTGTGGAGATTATTAACCTACACGCTGGAATTTAACATATTCACATACCGATGGATACCGAGGATCTGAAACAGAACGGGGGCGTGATGGACTAGCAGTTTGCTTCTTACTATAGTGTTGGCTAAAACTCTGGCTTTGACTTCTGCTTCGGATTCGTGAAAATGGTCTCTACAGTTTTTTAAACATATCAACTCAAATAAGCAGACAACATAAAAGTAAAGTTGTGCAAATTACAGAAATGAGACTAACACAAAATGCTCTTGTTATTTTTTTATAGTATATTCTAACTTCAGTTTTCAAATATTGTTAGCTTTAAAATTCAACACTCAGGGTACTGAAAATTTGAATTAAAAGAAGCCACAAGTATCTCATACCGTTGGAGATTGTGAACGTGATCTTGAACTGAAAATAATTCATCAAAAATTAAGTTAAAATGGACTTTTATAAACATGAAAAAGATATTAAGATATGACAAGATAATGAAGTGTAAATCAGAAGTAGAACCATACATTGATAGAAACTACAATACCTGGAAAGAGAACGTGAACGTGAAGGTGATTGCAACCGTGATGGTGACCGTGATACTGAACATGAAACAGACTTGTGCCTAGGAGAGTATGAACCAGATGGAGATTTTGAATATGGGCTTCTGGAGCGACTGCTAATATTATCAAAGAAAATCATTCAACAATTAAGTAATTTTCAGACAAGATTCCCTGTTAAAAGCAACAAGAGTTCAAAATATCTGACAATAAATTATGTAGTGCCCTCATTGTTCACCTTCCATTATAGCTCTGATGATAACCATAACTGCGGCTGCCACTTCGACTACGGCTATGGCTATAACTAGGGCTTCGACTTCTGCTATAACTGCGACCACGATATCCTCGCTTGTCATGATCAGAGCTTGGACCTCTGCTATAACTGTCACCACGATATCCTCTCCTGTGATCATAACTTGGACTTCGGCTATAACTGCAAAAGTACAATTTGTAAACACCCTACTGATATTCTTAATACAAATAAGGATGAAGCAGTTGTCGCAGCTTGAAAGACTAAAATGAAACTTGTAAATCCAATAAACTCAATGACAGACTTCATGCCCCAATTAATTTTTGACAAAGCAGTATAAACCAGCTGCAAATTTCCCGCTTTTCTGCTCGCAAAACAGATTGAACTCCCAAATGTCAAAGCAATACCTGCGACTCCGACTCCGGGAATAGCTACTTTGATACCCTCTGTCTTCTTTAACCTTCATCAAGTAAGAAACCTTATTTAGAATTAAAGTATACGAGAGAACTCAATACCATATTCCCACAGTAAAGCCAAAATTTCAGCATATGATATCCAGTTTAACACACCCTTATGTATGAACGAGAGAAAGGATTACGGAACTCTGAATCATCAAGTTTCCTTATCTGTGAAAGAGAACACAGAGAAAAATAAATATTTATTGACCACCGTAAAAGCAAATTGAAAGCATACAATCATTAAAAAGAATATACAGATTTAGTACAAAATCATGATGCATACAAAAATAGAGAAATCTGCCATCGCCACAACAAATGTAAAGATCAAAAGAACAAAGCCTACCGCATACTTCATATCTTCATAGGTTGTATAGTCCACAACTCCCACAGTGCCTATCATTAAAGGAACCATTAAGGTGTAAATTGAAATCAAAATACTAGAAGTTCATTTGATTACAGGAAAATGTGAACATTAGAGAGAAAGCTAGTGATACATGAATTTGTTTCTCTACAAAGAAGCAAAAAGCAGAAACCAAAATTATGATCCTTGTTGATTGTGGTACATTAAACAGATTAAAACATCTGACAAATCAAGCCATCAAAAGTTACCACTTCTTTTGCGATATACTTCAGCAAAGCATACATCACCAGCTCGTCGCATGTGATCCTGCAAGTTTGAATGTAAGCAACAAATAAAATTACTAAGCATCACCATATTCATGACTAAAATTATCTTTATAGTTAAACAATAAAATTTAAAACAAAAAATACCTTCACATCTTGCCATGATGCAGAAGAAGGTAATCCATAAACAAGAACTGCAGGCACAAAAGAAAATCAGATCATATTATGCTGGAAAAACTAGAAAGTGGCTATAATATCCAATGAAATATCATCCTTCGCCAGTTGGTTACCTCGGTATCCAGAGCGCCTGTATGTACTGCTTGAACGACTACCAGAATAGTAGCTACCACTGTCATAAATGTCAACAGATGAAGCATGTCCTCCACGAGCAATCTCAACCTGTAGCATGAAAAAATTCATTTGAACGTAAATTTAAATTGCTTTTGAGTTACACTTGGCCATGTGTCAATGTCTGGGATCATCTGGATTTAATTTCATAAACTTCTTAATATCCAATATTTCAGTGACCTTCAGCGGTGTGTTGATACGTGTGAGCCTTCATGTCTAACATATCAATTTTTATATTGGGATCACCATAAAAGAGCAAAAGAATAGGATAGAAATTCTTATAAACATACATGTCATAATGCAAGTGGTAGAAAAGGGGAAGAGATCCAAGAAGATGAAAAGGTAAGAATGGGTAGAAGAAAACCGAGGTATATTTTCAACAGATTAATCAAACTACTAATTAACTAATTAACCAAGGTTAGTTTAGGTTTTTATCCAAAAATTGCAAAATTACCCGAAGCCTGTGTCCATCAAACTTGTAACCATCACGGCCCCTGATTGCATCCTCAGCATCTCGAGCATCCTCAAACTGCCAAAAGAGGATAGTATAATTTGCTTCAATTAAACACTAATCTAAGCCAAGAACCGTATGCACAGAACTGACAACCCATGACCTAACACCTCCCAACTTCCAAGTGAGTTCGAGATGTCCACTCGAAAATACAGCGATGAAACAAAGATTTCTAACCTTTAAGGTGTCAGAATCAAATTGAAAATACCTCAATGAAGCAATAACCAGGTGGTCGAGGTGGTAGCTTCAAATCAATGTCTATAATGCGCCCATACTACAATAGAAAAGAAAACAATATTATTAATCAGAAATAAACTAATATAATCCACAATCATTGCTTAATAAGTGAAAAAAAACATCTCTCAGAATTCATACTAGAAGAGCGAATTGGCTGAAATCAGGTGCCAATAATTTCAACTAAAATCTAAAATCAAACTACAGGTACTTGTCACCAACACACACCTTGTAAAAGAGGTCCTCAACTTCACCCTTTGTTACATCCCCTGGAAGATTGCCAACATAAATTGTGCAGTTTGATCTTCTCATTGTGACTTATTGGAGACGAAGGACAATTTCTCTTTGCTAATAGAAGCAGAAAATTTATTATATTTATGCTGCAAAGGACAACAAACATTATCATATTCAAAATTGTATCAACCAAGGAAATAATGTGCAATCCATGGATAATATTCTGCGACTTGCAGCTGACTTGATAAAAGGAGCATGCCATAAGTCAAACCAAGGACAGTTTTGGTCCGAATGAAGCCCCGCGAGCTCCATGGCTCCCATCCTTTGCTCCATGAGCTCCTCCTCTATAAGGGAAAACAAATAAAAGACCAAATGCCATTTGACCTGATTAAACATATTCTTACACACAGAAAAATCCAAACTTCACAAACATCTGGACTAAACGTGGTACACCAATCAACTTTGTTACAGCTAAATCCTAAATTACAAGATATTTGAGTGGGTTTATTCAAAGTTTATTGAAGATTTCATCTATAATAAAGAATGAAAAAAATTAAAAATGATCCCAAGCCTGTAAAGCTCTTGACACAACTTAAGGACATCCTTGACAAACCCAACACAAGAAGTTCATGCTTTAAATCAATATAAAAATAGAGAAGCAAACAAATTGTCTATGCAAATGAAAAATAACAAAATGCATCACTGGTATACTCTAGATATTTCTATTAAACATTCTAGATCCTTAAGCATATGTTAAGGCTACAACCAAAGGCAGAACTCCAGAAATGAGAAGTCAAAAAGTTTAGTCTCTATATAATAAATTTATAAAATGAACCACATTCAATTATATCAATGTGACACGTCAATAACATTGAATGTTTTTATCATCCAAACATCAAAATTTCTCACCATCAATAACAAAAGTTCTCACCATTGAAACCCACTGTTTTCACAACATGAATAAAAAAGGTATTTATTGCCCCTCTAAAACAAAAATAAGTGTCCATTGCAAACACTTCAATCTCAATACATTTTAGAAGAGGGAACAAATGAAATTGTCCCACGATTAAACTGACAAAAAAAAAGCAGACTGGGACCACAACTACACCAGGCAACAAAAATAAAACAATCACTGCCAACTTGATGTGCAAGATCAAAAGTAAACCATTTCCCCAAAGCAAACAGGGAGAGGAATCACATTACCATGAAAACAGGAACAAAAAGAAAACTGAATTCTATATAATACTACAACCAATTTTTGTTAACATTAAAATTCAACATTTGGTTATATCTAAATTATGAAAAGACTTGTTGGAAGATACTCTCCAGCAGATGTAGACTAGTGCAGCAAAGCAAACACATCCAGTACCACTGATTACAACTAATGAAGACCCCAAGACTTCCAAAACATCTAATGGACTCGAAAAGTCCCCCAAACATCCCCAAGACTTCCAAATGTCCCATGGCAAAATAATTAAAAAGTTAATATTTTTTAAAAAATCAAAAAGTATTTTCAATCTACATGCCACTAACCTTACCCCTAATGGTCTATGGGCTCCCCCAAACCCTAAACACTCACAAATAAACTTTTAAATAGCCATTTAACTTCTAGGCCTCATTTCAAATCACTCCTATGTTTTAGAATTAGTAAGGACTTTGTGTTGTAGAAAAAAAGCTAAGTTGCCAATATGGATACAAGTACTTGGGTATGGTCAATTATTTGTTGCTCTTGGGTACATGTATGTATATACAAAAAATTTAAAGAAATATACAAAAATGTAAAACTAAATACATTTGATAGTATAATGCTTCATCATTGATGAATACCTAATATCGGAATGGTAGTGATAAAGAGAAATATTAAATTCTAATTGATAGTTAAATATTCAATACTTATCTTGACCCCATCATTGTAATCAAATTTCATATATGACAGGAGATCCCACTAACTAGTGGAGGTTTGGGAGTGGAGACCCTAATGGGTTTGAGGGGTAAGGCCACAGCAATGATAAGCTGCACAAGGTGTTATATGTGAGAAGAAACCAACGATAGAAGGGGTGCACCGTTGGGTACACCTGGCTATAGCCAAGGCCGGGTCCCTCAATTATATAGAGAGACTATAGCAGACCTTTTGTTGAAAGCTGGGCAGCCGATTAGGCATAACAATGTCTTTGATGTGACACAGAATCTTAGCCCTGCAACCATGCTTCTACAGCACCCAGTTCTCTTTTATTGAAGATATTGATGGGATTAGCAAGTAGGAAGGTAAGATTACGCAACAAGTTTTGAAGAATTTGCATTTGGTTAAGATGATCTTGTCAATATTTCCAAGCGGAAACAAGAGATAGCAGCTTGCCAGAATTCGAAGCTCTCTCAATCAAGTGAGAGAAGAAAATAAAATTGCAAGAGAGTTCTGTGGGAGGGGACGAAGATTGGGAGGATCTTACTCCAAAACTTCTGCAAGTGAGTACGATGGCAACAAAAATTGAAGATTATATTTAACCCCTGTATTGATGATTTGGATGCTGCATATCTGAGCATTGGCTAAGGAGATGAATGGAGAATCAGCTGTGAATATTAGACAGTTTATTGCAGATCTTTTGATGGAACCTAGGCAGTCAATTAGAAACCCTAAACCTAACCTAAGAGTTCAGCAAATTGAAATACAAAATTCCATAATATCTAAAACAAGAGTGTCACAATTACTTAACAAGGTTTAACAAATTTGAAACCCTAGATATCCATAAATATTAATTTACTGAAAATTCTCCCATCTCAACAACAAATCACTTAAAAGCGGCAATAAACCAACACCCTCAAATAGGGAATTAAAGAACAATAGGAAAGGAGAGCTTCTCCTTTAGATTTTTAATTCAAAGAGAGAAAAATTACGCAACAGATTGTCATACCAAAAGAAAAAATTCCAAATCAACGAAGTAAATAGTAGACCTACCACTATGCGCTTGAAAACGAAGACCACGCGACGATTAATAAACACAGAGCGCTAGTGTTCGATCTCTTCCACCTCGCTTTCAAATATGTTTTCAGAAAAAGAATTCATTCAGTCGTGTTAAATATATAGCAGGTGTTTGGTTAATTTCGGTCAAGAACCACAGCTGTGGCAATAGGGTCTGTACCAGAGCATAAAATTTGAAGATTTAACGCCTTGAATCACCACCTCACATTCCAACGCTGGAATTACAGGATGATAAATTTGTAAGAGAAAGCAACACCGTCGTCCATATAAAAATCTCGCGCATTTAATTATATACTGGAAATCGCACCTTACTATCTGGTGGTTTTTTTTTTGGTTTTTTGTTTTAGGGGTTTTTTTTATTATTCTTTATTGTCATTAATGAATAATTGTAATTTTAATCAGTGAATATTCTATAAAAAAAAATTATAGAAACTTTTGTTTTTAGTTTCATGTATTTTCTATATCATACTTAAATAAGTAGATGTTTGTTAAATTTTAACTAGTGGTGTGCACTTGCCGTAATTAATTATAATTATAATTATAATTCTCATTTTCTTATAAATATTAAGTATATTTTAATTAATAGCTATTGAATAAAAATAAATATATGTATTGACTAAGTATTAGTTGATTTAATATTGTTATTTAGATATAATTAGAATGTTAAAAATATTGTTATGTTCTTTTTATAGTATAATGTTTAGTTAGTACAAATTAGAATGTTGTATATAAATATTTATTAGAGAGGAAAAATAATTATTAATTAGTTTGAATTAATTCATTAACATGCTAGATTTGGTAGTTCTAA
>MU228063.1:827129-847044 GCA_018584345.1 Thuja plicata | reverse complement strand
TTCTTTCTCTATTTCATCTAACATTTCAGGGTTAGGGGAGATGGAAAAAGGCCTCAAGATGCCCACAGATCTCTTACCTGGCTCGGCCTCTTCATGTTGAGGAGAAGCACTAAACCTAGCGGCAGCAGCGACAGAGGAATTCGCCACCGCCTCAGAGAAGGTTTTCGTAGCTAAATGTGCATTGTGTTTATCGAGTTCGATAATAGTAGGTTTATTCGCAGGGGTACCTATTGTTCCATTAATGGGTTTTAATGCAGAAGCCACGGCTTCTGCAGGGGGCAATAACGGCGGGACGGACATCATGGTTTAAAAATAAATGCAGTTAGGAACGCGCACACCTGGGACATTGGGAGGAGTGTCTGAAATGAGAGGGACGCCACGTTGCTTGTCAGAACGCTTACAATCGCAGAGCCACCGAAAAATGCAGAGCCTCCTATTTTGATTCTATGCGTTCTAAATCATTTTCAATAATTAATTTAGAACTACATTGAATAGTTTGTAATTATACTATTATTCTTCAAATCTTGTCCAAAAAAAACAAATATGAAGCAAGCCTCTGAATGCAATAGTATATTGTTTAAAATATAGTTATAAATTATAAATGTAAGGTAGAATTTAAATAATAAATAAAGAGTTAGTGAAATACTAAAATTATATAATATAGCATATATGATATAGTACTTTTATATTATATATTATAGAATAATATATATTATATATTAAAAATTGTAATATATATATATATATATATATATATATATATATATATATATATATATATATAATAAATAATTGAATTTTTTAATGAAAATAACATGTTTACAATATAAAATATAAAATATAGTATCTCATAAATATACTATGTTGTAAATTAAAAGACCAATTTTAAAATAAATTTAAATGATATATAAATTATATGTTACAAAACTATGTTAAAAAATATTGATTTATGATTAGTTCATTGGTGTAAAACTAATTCACTATTCGTGCAACTGAATGCAATAGTATATTGCCTACGGCAAGTACAATAAGTTATGGATTCTATTTTTTTCAATATATATTATTGTTAAAGATTTTTTTTATTATGTGAAGTTTTTGTATTTTACTATTTTAATTATGTAAAATAAGTTGGAAATATAAAATATGGTAACTTATTATTTATTATTTTGTATGTATTACATCAATTTGTATATGTTATGAAAACATTTTTGTATATCATAAACAATGTCATAGAATGGTATTTTACAAATAATACGTGTATTGTTTTCATCAAGTTTGAATTTGCACAATTGTGTGATTATAAAATATTATTGCACTTGATCGGTAGAGTAGAGTTGGAATTCCAAAGTTGCATGTTGAGAGCCAACTTTTTATTTGTAGAGCAAATATCATAAACACTACATATAAGGGAATTATATTGTTAGTACATTGTATTTTTTTTATCTACTTTGAAATTGAAATGGAATATACGATAAATTTAATAAAGTAACAAACCTATGGTGCTTACAGATATTTTGTTTTGGCGGGAGTAGTATTAGATAGCGTTGTCAAACGCAACTCCTCTTCTTTCCGTCGAGCTACAAATGGGTTTTGTTGCATCCGTGCATATCTTTCAAATGTGAATGTTGGTTGAATGTGGAGGTTTCCAAGTTCACTAACTCTTGAAATTGTTGTGAATGTTAGGCCTTGCCTGTCAATGTTGTCGATGCCAATTTTTGCTCTTTGAAGTGTAAGGCCTCGTGATTTGTGTATTGTCAAGGCCCAAGCCATTTTTAGTGGTATTTGACCGTGGATGTTGTGACTTAGTGATATTACTGGAATATATTTTGGGTTGTTGTTGTCCCACGATGGGCCCATGTAGTTTTTAAATTCAACAACAACAAACAATGGAGCCTGAGCTAGTTTTTTGCCATCATTGTATATAATTATTTTGACTTGACCAAGTGCACCATTGACAAGTCCATTTTGTACCCATAAATATGCACAGAGCATGAATTCTTGGCCAATACACAAGAGAATCTGAGATTGAAGTTGTTCTTTGTTTGGATTTGAGCATGGTAATCCTTTAAGTTGTTCTGCATTGGACAGGGCAATTGGCTTTGCTAAAGATAGCAACATGTGTTTGTTATGGATTAAGACCATTTCATTTGTTGAAAATAGATGTATGGCTGGAAAAAAAAAAGTGATTGTTCGTCTGAAGCAAGCGAGGAACTAGATCATGACATTAGAAGTTTCCAATCTGCAATTGTAGGTGTTGCATTACGTAAATTTGAAAGAAGTGCACGAAATTGAATTTGTATAGGAGTGTCTCCTATTTGGAGGAATATTTTACCCAAGGTTATAATAGTGTTGAAGTTGCCCCATAGTGTGCCACCATAGGAATTTGAAACATACATTGGGATGTCTTTGACTGGTGGTAGTTGTCTCAAGTCACTAAATAGAATAATTGAGCGTCCTCCAAAGGGAATGTGTTTCTAAGCAGGAAATGTTTGTCACAGCCTTGTATCATTTTATTCAAGTAACTCAGGTCCAATGAAACGCATTTCATCTATTAGAATGTAGCGAATAAAATACACATGCTCTCTTGGAAGGTTGCAAGTGTATGTCCTTGCAGGGGCACCATTTCTTTGATTGGTATTCCAAGGGCAGAATGAATTGTTGATGCTTGTATGTTGAATGTTGCTACACCTGTGGGTGCGAGTAGTAGCAATGGTGATTGCCTAGTTGGTGTTGAGTTGACCATTATGGACTTTATTGTTGTAATAAGGAGTGACTTTCCTATGCATGTTGTTCCTTGAACAATTAGTTTAAGTGGTGGTTGTTGAGTAGTGGCATGTAGATGTGCTAGAACAATATCGTATGCTTTTTGTTGTTGTGTAGATAGCCTAGTGTGTGTTTGTTGATTGAGAATGTGCAGGACTTGAAACGTGGCGTAATTAGAATGTATGAAAGTAGTAGCTATTTTTTTATGATGGATTGAATTCTAAATCTTCCCAATTATTGTTCAAGTCAATTTCATGGTTTCCAAGCATGTCAAGTTCATTTAAGTGGATAGATAGGCCTGGGTACAATCCTGACGAGATTTTCCATTCATTGGGTGTACTATCTTGCATAATATTTTTAGTGCTTGTTGGGCTATCAACTTCATTTCTGTGTACTAGTTCTGGAGTGTTTCTGCGTACATGCCAAGGATGGTATTCGCTTGAAAAAGTCTCCCAATTAGTTACAATCGCATCTGACGATGAACCAATACCTATTTGAAGGTTGTGGAATGATTTGTATAGAACTAATTCACTCCAACAAAAGGCTTCAAAGCTACTATCCTCCTTTGCAGGGATGGTTATGAAGCATGGAGAGACTCAAAAAATATCTTTGTTGGGGCGTTCTTTCCACTATTTCTATTTTTGAGAAACCTTGAAGGTCTATTTTTTAGTGACTTCTATAAGCGATGATGTCTCTAAATGTGTAGGGCATGAGATGTAAGCTTCAATATAGTTTGGTATGTTGTTTTAATTGAAGGTGCAATTGGTACATGTTGTAGATTTTTTGGTTGACTTTTAAAGATACAAATGTCCCGCTAGATAGGGAGAGTGGCAGTTTGAGCAAGAGGTGGCAGGTTTCTTGGGCACCAATGTCATGGTCTATAAGGTTTTCAAGAAGCATTCTTTGAAAAGCAATTGGGGCTGGTTTTTCAAAGTTAAATCTGGTTGAAATGTGAGACAACATGGTATGGTATGTTTTTTACTTATTCTCAACCTTTGCTGTATATTTTTCTATGTATTTGAGTAGTGCATCAATTGATAGGATGGGTTGAAAATCTATATTTTTACGGCCAGATGGATATTATTTGTGGGTTGCATAGGTTTAGGCGGTCGTCATTACGAGCAGGGGTGTGGGTAGGTTGGCCATCATCAGAAGCATACATTTTTATTTTTCTTGTGTGTCCTAAGGGGCTTTATAACGACATGTAATAGAAGGCCCTTTCATTCTGAGGCATGTTTGGAGGGTACATTTTGTGTGTCATTGCTCACATTTTACCATTTTGATGTAGTCAATTGTGGGGTTAGTAGAAGTAATCATTATTGTATCCATTAAACAAGGGTCGTCAACAAGAGATCAATGAATTTTTTTATTTTGCAATTGAAGACTTCGCGGGCTCCATGCAGATACATATCTATTAATGAAGTGAAGTGCATTTTGTATGGAGGGGCTATCATTCCATTGTAATTTCCCAATTTCTGGTGCTTGGAGTAGCCAAATGTAGCCACGGATATGTGCATAGCCTCTATGTTGCCATTCATACCTGAGAGAAATTTTTTTTACTTAGTAAATACTACGAGTTAAAATAGAACTTGAATGTGGGATGGAGATAAATTTATACCTATACCAATGATCTATTGCACCAAGAAGCTTGTCTAATGCCTCCTCACATAATACTATAAATCTATGGTGCATGTAGAGTGTTGCAAGGTATGGATTTTGGATTATATTTGGTAACTGTCATCTTGTTGCAACATTGGGTTGTGTTGGTGAGGTGGATGGCATGACCTTCTGCAAGTTTGGCCATTTGGTATTTGTTGCACTAAGGGTAAAAAAGAGAGTTGGACAGCCAATCTTAATTACCATGTCAATAAGCTCTCTTCTTTGTTGATTCCAAAATGCTCGTGTGCCATGTATTGATAAGATAAATTGCATGAGTTGGTTGACAAGCTTATCATTGGGCATGTCCTTTAACCTTTGGCATAGGTCAGAAATTGATGTAGACATAGAATCATTAATTTATTTATGGACAAATACAGATGATGTGGCTTGGATTCAATGGCGCATAAGGATATTAAGGATGAAGTACCTAAACTGCGGGTGTTGCCCGAACCTTTTGTCATGGTATTGCAAAAGGTGGTGAGGATATTCATGCAGCTCAACATCTTTTTTAGGTTGTTATTTGAATGCAACTTTTCCTTGTGGGAATAGATTTGGGAATGTCATTGCAAACAATTCTTTTGTTGTGTATTCATTAATGGGAGATGTAGAAATGGATGGCCATTATATGTTTGAAGATGGGCGTCCTTCCCCTAGTTTTAGTAAAGATCATACTTCTTCCATCTCCCTTCATGTAGTGGGTAGGTTTGGCACAAATGAAGTGGCTTGCACTATTTATTATATTGGGTCTTCTTGTGTTACTTATGTTGATGTAGAGGCTTTATCAGTAGGATCTAGACTTGAAGTGGTTGAGTATAAAAGGTCTGAAATGTCAATGGAATGAACGGGCAGAGATGACAATGCAAAGACATCTAGTTGTACATCTTTGTAAAATGGGTTGTTGCATATTGTATACTTTAATGCTTCAAGGACACAATTCTACTAACATAGAAGTTATATTTTTTATGTCTAATGTTTTCTTTGTTCGTTGTAATTATGTCCAAGCCATCTATTTGCTTGGGCAAGAAAGATGCAATTATGGAAATATATTGAGGAAAACATAGAGTGTGGCCATTGTATTTTAGTTGACCACCTCTTGCATAAGTAACCTGAATGATAGGGATGACTCTTGTAATCAACATCTCTTCAATTTGAGTAAGAACTTGTAAACATCAAGGTTGTTCATCAAGGTCCATGTTATTCCATTTTGAGAATCAATTTTCATTTCTTTCTGATGTGCATCTATAACAAGTGGATACTTCATTTGATTGCCTTTTTTTATTATTGGATATATTTCCATGCAAACTAGGCATGTTGAAACACTGGAAAGGTTATCTAATTTGGAATGGAAATTGTCTCTAGCTGTGCAATCATCATGAGAAAAATTTGGAGAGTATGTCTAGTCTGGTGGGGTGACTTGAGTTGAATTTTGTATTTGAGGTAAATGTGCTTGTAGATGGGTTGTCCTAGGCAAAGTAGGTAGTGTGGAAGTGGTTGTTGCATCAACAAGGCTTTGGTGGCTTTCTTTTTTTCTTTTGTTGATGATGTCCTTCATTTCATGGTACCTTATTCTTCGCTTCTAATTTTCTTTAAGCATGTTTGTCTTGTTCGTTATCATTTTGTATGTCCATTTATACATATACGCCCAAGTAGGAGGATGCGATATACTTGGAATTAGTGTTGTTGTAATTAAATACTTATATATTTTGTAAGAACAACTATAACTAAAATATATGACATATAAAACTACTTCAAATTTGGGTTTAGTGGTATGAATATGTGTAGGAAAATTGTAAGGAGATTTGTCAATAAAAGGCCCAACCTGTAAAAAGAAACTCTCCTAAGAAAATGGTTCGATTGTGTTGCTTTGGAACATTTAAAAGTAAGATAACCTATGTTTTTATTTATATTTGAAACTACATGTGCAAGTATTATATGTATTTTTTTAATAATGTTTTCCATTCCATGACACATTTAAAGCTACGATTGGTTTGAATGATAGTTTTATTTGAGGCAATTGAATGTTTTTGTATGCTAATTGAATGTATGAATAAATATTTAGAAGAGAGTTCAAACACATTGATTAATAATATTCTGCAACCATTTTGAAGAGTATATGCACATGACAAGTTATAAATATTATAGTTGGTACTTACAAATGTAGTCAACATATTTTTGACATATGTGCTTGAAGTATCATTCGAAGAATCTGAACAAAATAAGGTGCATGCATTGTATTCTTTTTTGTGGGGGGAATTAAATTACATGCAAATAAAGTAATCCATGTTCCAAGCATAAACATGTTTTGTTTGTATGCCTTAAACAATAAGAGAAAATTATATTTGTCATTGTAGGGGATGAAAAGCTATCTATATACATAGCACTATAGTAGAAGCTTTAAAATATGGATATGTAACTATACATAATGAGGTTCAAGTACCAATTTTACGCAAGCTTTAGGGTTTTAACTACAATTCTTTGTGTTTCTTCGCCCCCAAAAGGATTCATTGTAATGCTAAGGTCAAAGAGAAATTGACAATTGATAACATTGTCCAAGAGATGTTTGGCAACATCATGCTCATCTAGTAGAAGTTGAAAGTCTTCTGCAGGTACTCTTAACAAATCAATGGTCCTTCAAATGTAGTTACTTTAATAAATTCACCTGTAGCATCTTGTAAAATTCCATCTTGAGCATGTAGTTGTAAGCGCATTTCGAGAGCTCAATAGATCATTTGGGGCACCGAAATTTGTTGGTCAAGCAGTGGACAACTTTTTTTTACATGTTTTGTTGTCCACTACCAGTCGACAAGAAAGGTAGTAAAAGTTGTCCAAGTGAAATTTAGTGATATTTGCCTTTACACAAATAGGGTGTTTGTCAGAAAATCCTTTATTGGAAATAATAAAGATATCTATTGGATCAACAAACTTGTGTGGAGAAATTTGGCCTTTTAACTAGGGTACAAAAGGTTGGTCATTCCCTGCAGTTGTATACCATATTTGTAATGTAGAAGCTTCAGACAAAGCTGGATTGATTATAACAGAGGTTGAAAAGGTGCTATCAAACTTTTTTCCATTCCATGATATTAGACGTGCATATTTGATCAAAATTACAAGTAGGGTTGATTGAACAAACATATCAAAGATTTGTTTTTCTTCAACTTCACAATGACGGACCCATAGTGTAACATCTATGGTACAATTTGACATGTATTTTATTGTCAATGTACATTTCTTAGTCTCAGTGCCAGTTTTCCCCGTATGATTGATGAAGGAGTTAAAGATACAAGAATGCCAATGACGTCTACAAGGGAGACTATAGGAAATGTGTCTAGTGAATCTATGATCTTTAAATGGAAGCTATGTTTGGGTATTGTAGAGTCTAGACATGTGGAAGGAGTTATTGTTGATGATCTTAGGAGGACTATTTTGTATGGGTTTGTCGAACAACTATATTTTGTATCGGCAACTTTTATGCAACCGCCAAAGATCTTGTATAGACAACTAGGGTGGACAACATCGTAGAACTCGTCTACTAGTTCATTAAAATAAGTTACATGGATTTTAGAGGTGTTCTTATTTATGAATTCAAAACCAAAAACCTTCCCACCATGGGTAGCATTTTTTAATTCAATGGACCAATGCCTGTGATATGGAGCAATGATTTAATGGGAGTGGTTGGAAAGGAGCCATGTTTTTTACGAAATACTTTGTAGTTGGAGAAGAATCTAAGACATTTTCAGATGTTGAAGATCGAAGGTATTTAGTAACTTGAAGGAGTGGAATTAGAGATCCAACTATCACTGCATTGGTTGAGAGTATATTAAAGTTATCAATTAAGAGTGCCCTGCAAAGAACAAAGATAGACAATTTAACAAGGAGTTTTATTCTTGAAAACAAAACCAATAAATGGTAGTGACCAAGAAAGGGCGTACGTGAAGTTGTGGAGCATCTTGAAAGAATATTCCTTTAGTCAAATAATAGAGCCCTTCACTAAAGCCTCTTCTATGACAAGATCGTCTAATTTGTTCGGTAGTAGAGCAGAATGGGTGTGTGTACCATTAGAGAGTTGTAGTCAGTATTTGGTACATGTAGAATGAGGTTATTGGATGGAGTGTACAAAGGTAACTTATAAGTATGGATCAGTAATAGAGGTGCTTACAA
This sequence comes from Thuja plicata, assembly GCA_018584345.1. NCBI lineage: Eukaryota > Viridiplantae > Streptophyta > Pinopsida > Cupressales > Cupressaceae > Thuja > Thuja plicata. The sequence continues at coordinate 838,464 of MU228063.1, read as the reverse complement.
GAATCTTAGCAAGTGCCCTTGTAGTTAAAGTCGTCATCGTGAATAATAATGTCAAAGGAACGTAGTGGCCTACAAGTAAGTTTAAAATTGGTGGTTAGGTCATGTAAGAATAATTATTTGCATAATGAAGTTAAATTCGAGGTGAAGTAGTTTGAGCACGATATACTCAAGTAGGTTTTTTGTTTAAAAAAATTAACACGTTGTTAGATAAATTGTTGAGTTCATTTTTTCCCTATTATAAATTAGTTGTGAACGAGGATACAGGTTTGTTTGTTTTTTGTATAAAAGTGCATATGATACCATTCTCTCTATATAAAAATCCAATTTAATAATACACAAAACTACGAAAAAATATATTCTTGTAAGGAAAATTTATTTGAAAGAGAGGATTTTATATTTATTGTAGCAAAAAATTACTTCCACATCTGTAGATAGGTTACATGGTGCGAAAATAGAAGCCTCCCTAGTTACATTAGATTATATGCATAGAAAGTTGTTTTTGGATTATTTAGTAGGAAGGTAAGACAGAGAATCATATTTTGTTCATTGTAGCCAAAATTTACTTCCACATTTGTAAATAGGGTACATAGTGCGAAAATACAAGTCTCTCTAGTTACATTAGATTATTTGTATATATGGTTATTCTCGAACTACTTAGTGGGAAGGTAAGATAAATGATCACATTTTATTCAAGAGCATCTCATATGCATGAATTATGGAGGGTGTTGCACCATTTGTGTAGTGTCGATCACAATACATTTCTCTAATGAAAGTGTGTAGCCCCTCCAACTTAGTACAACTATCTTGAAGTTTTATGACGTCTTCTTCTTCCACAACAGGTGGAAATTGGCATTCAACTTTGAAGTTTTGCACAATATCAAGGCAATTTGTCGACAAAACCAAAGATAGAGACTGGACATTAGTTGCAAGGCATCCTGGTTTATTCACCGAGCAACATGATTCTGGTAGTTTAGTGGTTGCTTCCATTGGAATCAAGGGGCTGCTAACATTCTTTGTTGTCTCTCCACTTAAGGCCTCAATGATTTCATGACTATTTGTGTTTGTTGTCATTTCCTGATAGCAGTGAATGTAAATATTGTATAAGTAGTAAGTCAAGAAATAATTGTGGTGCGTGTAGCAGCAAATTTCATCCTACATGGACCTATAATGGAATGGTATTATATATTATACATTTGAATTAGAAGAAGTAAAATATGCATCAACAAATGGTCGGGCATTTTTTTTTCAATATTAGATATTTGGTGATAGTTATTGGTTGGCAAAGTAAATGTAAATAGCCTGGGTCATGGACAACAAAATTAAATTAAGGTGTATGAGACCATTATTCAATTTTGTAGGATACATTTAATGCTTTTTTTTAACAAATTTAAAAAAAAATTGAACAAAATTAGCTTCAAGGAATTATTATACTGTTTAAATTAAATTTTGTTTGGAAACTATAAGTAGAACAATTTGTTGTAAGAAAGGAATGTTTTTTTTGTTAAAAGCGTAATGGCATATGTATATTGTGTGACAGTAAAAAAGTTTAAAGGTACGAGCATACATGTTAAGGTTGGTAGGTTGTGTACAAACTCTGACGCCTTTGACAACTATTTGTAGGCCAATTTGTTGATTTTGAAATCAGGTTGCCTGCTCTTATTGATCAATCATACAAGTTAACAAAAGGTAAGTATAAGTGTATTATTGGTAAAAACCTCATGTGTTTCATATTTCAGAAGCAATCTTATGTAATGCACATGAACTTTGAAACCAATCCAAAAATAAAAATAATTATTAAATTAAATTAAGCTTAAAGACAAACTATGATTTCATGTGTAAATTTTTAGTTCAAGTTATATTCTTGTTAAATTTGAGTGGAATATATTATAATTCATATATTAATTAGCTTTTTCATTTTTTAAATGTTATAGATCTAATCAAGAGTTATGTTTTATTTTAGAAAAGAAAATTTCTACATCTACTACCATATAACTCTTATGATGAGCATCTACCCAAAAAAAAATCATGCAATTCATTTTCGAACCCCGTATTTACAATGATGATAAAAAAATTAATTAAATCTTAACTCAAAATCTACAGTTGTACAAACTTGCATAACAAACATTATACCTTGGAATATTTAAACTTTCTCTAACATTGTGTTCCAACTTTCATTTAGATCTACTCAAACTAGGCTAAAAAAATAGAGGCATTTAATCTCCCTTAACAACAACCATGTCTATTGAATCAAAAAAGCATGTACCCATAAAACCAAATATCTTTTTCTTTCTAATTTGTTTTCCAAAATAATAAATATGACATCTCACAATAATAAAGTTATTTTCTATCTTTTAAAAATAAATCTAGCTATACTTAAAATAACTGCCCAATTTCAACTTTTAATATTTAACGTAAACTAATAAATATTGATATATAAAAGAAATGCCTAATCTGAATCCTTACTATTCAATCTAAATTTTGAAATATTTATATACACTATTTTCCTAAACTTTTAGATTAAAATAAATGCAACTGTACAAAAAATAAAGCTTAGTGTTGAAGAAAAGATCCGTGCAAACATAATATCATTTATTTGGTTCTTATTCCTTATCCACTATAATTCAAGGAAACACCTTTGATATTGGTTCTCGTTTGATATGTTTAATATTTTCCTAAGGTTTTCTTTTGTTTCTTGTTGTCAGAAAAGAGGTGAGCCATTAAATTTAACGTCGTGTAGCTTTGTACAACCTTTGTCAAAATGACAATAAAAATGTTTGACATCAAAGAAACGTCATCTTGGCGTACATAATGCAATGACTACAGGTTTTTGCAGAAAATATAATTAATGAAAGATTTAGAAACCTTTAATTAAATGCAATAGACAATTGTAAAGTCCAATTTCTAAACCTTTAGCAGCCACCATCCTAAACTATATTTTTACCAATTTATATACCAACTTTAATAGAAATCACAAAACACCCTCATTTATCTGTGTGTGAAGTGACACTTTCAAAATAAATCACAAAGTAAATAAAAAAAAAATGATATTTCATTAATTCAAGAGATTTAAGCAAACCATTAATATTAAATAGATACATGTGTCATTTAATAGCTATATCTACTATTCAAACTTTAAACTTTTAATAAGTACATAAGTTTGTAAATGTGAATTTAAAAACACTATCCTTATGGTTAAGATCCAACATCATAATATTAGCAATTTAAAGTCATTCTGATATGGATATTTCTATTTGATATTACCATAGCCCTTGAATCTCCCCTACAACATGGTGCTTAACTATAGTCTTGATTCTTAAGATTTTAACCTAGATCTTTAAAAAGAGTGCAGCTTCTATCCTCTTAAACATGCGTGGCCAAATAAAAAGGACTGAACGCAATAGAGAGGAAAGAGGTTTTTTTAACACACTACCAATTTAGGGGTACATAGCGAGGGAAATACATAGGGATAACTACATTGAGTCTCGAAGAAATGAAATAATGAAATAAATATATTTCAATACTCCCAAAAAAAATGTTCAATACTCCAATTTAAAAAATACTACATCTTATATCCTCTTAAACATAAGCGGCCAAATTAAAAGGACTAAATGCAACAGAGAGGAAAGATGTTTTTAACACCCTACCGATATGGGATGCCCAACGAGGGAAACATGTAAGGCTAAGTACTACGAGGCTCAAAGAAATAAAGTAGAAAGCTCGAAATGAAGAGTTGGCGGGTTGTATTATAGGTCGCGGTTCCAAAATATAGAATATATAAACTCATAGAGCATTCTACCATGCAAAACTATCAACCAAGAACAAAGAAAAACTACATGCAAAACAATAATTCAAGAACTTGCTTAGCAACCACGTCTAATAATTGAATCTTGTGATTGCCTTTCACATCACCAACCCCTAAATATATGACGGAGGAGCATCTTGGGTTCTTTGGAAATCTTGCATCAACCAAAAATATTTATGTTTTCAATTGATTCGTGTTATCCAGACTTTGTTTTTTTCAGTGTCGTTCCTTCAATCTGACTCATCTTTGGTTGTGTACCTCGTGGCATGTTCTTCACATTATGTTTGGTCATCATTTGGGTTCGCACCTCGATCCATTTCTTCTAGATGGATATTTCTTCAATTTTGGCCCAAACCTATATGTTCTTCATGTTTCATGGCTTGTTGGATTTTTTTGATGTTGTGAACCTTTTCCTTGGATTACGTACCTTCTTGGTGTATCATTCTATGTTCACGGGATTGTGGTCGATGCATCTTTAGGCTTGCACATCATATTTCTTCTATTTGAGGGAGATCCTTATGATTTGGGCCCCGACCTATATTTGGTATTATGTTTTCCTACCCTAGATAATGCGATCGATCTTGGCCGACTTGTTGGCGTTGCGAACGTCTATAAATTGATGTAATTGATCTCTAGTTTGGTATCTTTCAACTAGATAACCTCTGGAAGGTTAGCATGGTAAAATAATTCAAAATTCAATTTGGAATCAAGTTTGTATGCCTGGAATGAAAGCTTGCATGTTGTTGGCTAATTTGATGTAATTTCATGAATCTGTGTTAATGTGAATATCTGACCTTGTATTCTCTCTATAACTTCTTGTTATTTGAATTTTTATTTTCGTTGTGTGACTCTTGTTGCACGGTTGGACCATTCTCACTAAGGATTCTCCTATCCGTGACTGCACCAAGTGGTATCAGAGCGAGTTTTCAATTTTGTTGATGCAGATCATGGTTTCTAAGCTTGTGAAGTCTTGAATTGTTTTGTTGTGGGGTGACAGAGTGAGGATTTGACCCACAATTGTACAAGACTTGTGTGAAGATGGCTTGAAGAGAAAATGTTAGAGGTGGAAGGAGAGATGCAGATCCAACTATGATGGGTATGTTGAGACAAATTACAGCCAGATTAGAAGTTGTTGAAACAACTTAGAGAAGAGGTCTAGATATAGAATATGTAAGTGACGAAGAGGAAGAAACAAATGAAGAAGTATCTTAAGGGGGAAAAGCACAACCTGAACCTGAGCTTGAACAAGGAGATGATAGGTTTGTAAAGGCCCTAACTAGAGTTAATGTGAAACCACATTTCAATCCACCTGATTATTATGGCAAGTTAGATTCAGGTGAATTATTTGATTGGATCACAGAGATGGAGAAATAATTTTATTATGAGGGTATTAATGATGATAAGAAGGTGAAGCGTGCTTGCAAAAAGTTGAGAGGACATGCATATTTATGGTGGGATTATTTACAGAATGATAGATATAGGAGAGGCAAATAAAATATCAAATCATTGGATAGGATGGTGAACAAATCGAAGGCTAAGTTCTTACCTATTGATTGCCAAGTAAGTTTGATTAGAAAATTGCAAAACCTAAAGCAAAAGGATCTTAGTGTGAAGGAGTATACCGAAGAATTTTATAACTTGAATATCATATCTGGGCATACTAATGATGATTTTGAGAGGATTGAAAGGTACCTAAATGGTTTGAGGATATCTATTCAAGATGAGATTAGTTTGGTTAAATTACAAAGTGTACGGGAAGCTTACCAATATGTCCTAAAAGATGAGGAAAAGTTGAACAAAAGACATGAACAAAGACAAAGAGGAAGAGGTGGAAGATTAATTCAGAGAGGAAGAACCTTTGTTGGTGGAGGAAGACCTCATGTAGATAGATCACACCACCGTGATGGATAGATCTAGGGTTTGAATGATGAATCTTGAATGCTTGAACCAAATCCCTTCAAAGGCTTGAATGCTTGAACCCTTGATCTTCAATGGAGAACTTGAATGCTTGAGAGGAATACTTAAAAACCTTGATTGAACTTTGAAAGCTTGAGGACATGTAGATAACTTTCGTGCTTAGATTTCACTTATATTTTACTTTTTTCACTTAGAGAAAATTAGAGGAAAAGGCTTCCTTATATACCAATCTAGGGCACAATCTTCTAGAAAAGACTACATAGGATAATTAAATTCTCATTAGACCTATATCCCTAGAAGAGGACCTATATTAAATATAATTTAAGAGTCTTCACTTTGGAACCCAAAACAGCTGACCCGGAAGCGGGAAATGAACTTTTAATGACCCTCGGCAGCCGACAAACTTTCAAACTGGAAAGGGGAACCTGGGTCAAAATCAAGGTCGGCCTTGACCCAGGGAGTCAGAACCCTTGGAAAATGTGCCAGGTGGGATAGATAGTGTTCGGAGAGGCCCAATCAGCGTCCTAAACAGGCACAGAAGCAAGAGCGGGTGCAAAAATGAGGGGATAATATGATGATGGTCAAAAACACCCCCTAAGGAGGACTAAACATTCTTAACATGAAAGTGCTTCTATTTTAAGATGATACACTAAGCCCCCACTTTAGCAGGAGTATGGAAATCAAACATACTCGCAATAAAGTTAGAAGAAAGACTATAGTGGATCAAAACAAGGTAGAACATCACTTAGTCAAGGACATGAGCCCCCAGACCAAGGATTCTAACTCAACATACATGCACAAATATATGAAAGCAAAGAGAAAATAATCATAGAAAGCATAAATGACTACATAAGCAAGACAAGAGCAACACTATAAATAACATAGCTTCATGATCTAATCCTACTAGCATGAAAGCGAAAGAGAGAAAAGAGAAAGTGATTACCTCGCCTAGTAAGATGCCCACCTTACCATGAATCACTAAGGAGAGAGAGCCCAACAGGTTCACCCATGAACTATGCTTTGTAATTGTAATGTGTCTTCTAATGACTTTTGGAATACCCATAGATCCACCTTCTTGTATCACTATGGAATATAAAATATGTGTCTTTTCAGGATTTAGCAACTTATGTGTTTTACCTTCCAAGGATTTAGCATATTTGAATTTTGAAAAAATGTGTATCTCTTCAGGATTTAGAAACTTATGTGCGTTACCTTCCAAGAATTTAACAAAAAATAAAAAATAAAAACAAAATGTGTGTCTCTTCAAGATTTAGCAACTTATGTGCGTTACCTTCCGAGGATTTAGCATGTTGTAAAATGTAAACAATAGTATAAGGGAGACCCTATATATATGCCCCCTCCTTATCATGACTACCTACTAGGCAGGATAAGGAAGAGAAAGAGGATACCTACCTCACAAGGTAAGGAGATATCCAATTTAACAACAATATACACTATGTCCTTAGTAAAGAGTATTGACCCTTACCTCTAAGAGCATAGATAATTGTGAAATGGATATGTCACATATGGAAAAAGGATCCTCAAAGAGGAAGAGATCTTATCAGAAATACCCCCACCATAGAGGAGTGCTTAGGATAAAATGTCATCTTCCAAAGAAAAACAAAGAGGGACCAAAGATTCGATCATCAAGCCCCCTGCGATTAAGAGGAAGATGAATCTTGGAATGAAGGAAGCCAACTCTAACCCAAAGTAAGAGAAAGAGTTTATAAAGAACATAATTTGAAAAAAAAAGAAGAGGTGATGACCTAGGACAATCACCTCTCATATAAGAGGGTATCCATAGCCAAAACATAAATCTTTATAAAGAAATAATGTTGTAGAATAAACAAATGTCACTAAGCTAAGGAAAGTAGATCCTTAGATAGAGAAAGAAGGAAAACCTTGCCCCCAAGGAATGAAAGCAAGGGATATACCAACTATATCAAGAGATGTTGTAGCAAAGAGATATCTTTACAAAAAAAATATCCTAGAAAAGATATCATGAATGATTATCAGCGAAGGAAGTATGTAATACAAAATCACAGGGATAGAATATAGAAAGAATAACCGATTAAGCTCAAAACAAAATACATGTTAAGAGCATAATGAATCCTAGAAGATTGGAAGGAAATACCTCTTGCCCCCCCAGTTAAGAGACAAGAGGAGGAAAATGATCTAATTTATAGAGGAATGAGCAGAATGCCCTATATCAAAATTATGAAGAAATTGTAATACTGCACGGGAATGAGATATAATTCCTAAAGCATCTCTTTCTCTAACATATAGCTTGAAATGCACACAATCAGAAAGTAAATATGTATTATTGTAGTGAAAAGGAAATTTTTATTTAGAGAGAGCATTTTTCGGCATAGGTTTAAAGATTTCTTTCTTAGAATTCATTAACTGAACATACTCTTTCTCAGCCACATCTTGAGGAGTATCAGGGTGATCTAAGGAAGGTGTTCAAAGAAGAACATGAAGAGGAGGGCGATACTTAAAATCAACCACCTTGATTTGAGAAGGTGGGAAGCCTATACCATGCATATCTTGTTTAGGGGATAAATGAATCAGGTTTTTAATGCCATGTTCATTAAGATCGATCCCTAAACCCTTATAGCCTTGTTTATCCACCATAGTGTATCCAGTAGTGTACATATCTTGCAAAGCTCCTGCGGGAGATGATTGATTATGGTGGTCATGAGAAAATGTTGTGTAAGGCAGAATGATAGGTTTAGAAGAAGTTTCTTTGTTCTTCCCTTTAATATAATCATGGATTTGATAAGAAGGGGAAGGTAAATGAAAGAATTCTTGCACATCTGCATCATGAACCCTAGTTTGAGCCCCATCATAAGTGTGGGAATAACTAGGAATAGGAGATGGAGAAATAGGAGTGGGAATACTAGGAATTGGATTAGGAAGGATAGGATGAGGATTAGGAGGATTAGGAACTAGATTAGGAATGATAGGATTATGAAGATTAGTAAATGGGGTATCATCTACCCAATTCTTCACATAATCCAAAAGAGCAATAAGTCCACTACACAAATCCTTAATGAAAGTTTTGAAAGTGGGAAGACTAGTATTAGTTAATCTCATAATAGCATGAGCAAGTGAAACATGAAGAGTAACAAACATGATGAAATGGATCATACTTTCACAAACATCATAAGTACTATAAAGAGATGCTAAAAGAAGAAGAATGAGGAAAATAACTATACACCAAAGCATCTTAAAGATTCTTATAGTGAATGAAATGCAAGAAATGTTTTTGTATTTTTATCAGTATGTAGATTTTTTTGTATTTTAAAATGCAAGAGCATAAAAGAAAAATAATTTAGTATGTATGCAAAAGCTAGTCTCTAAGGAAAAGAGTTAAAGCATCTAACACCAAAAATAAAGAGTTGTCTATTGCGGGTTCACCAAAATGTAATATAAGAAAAATGAATGTTATATATATGTGAAAATGGAAGATTATAAATTTAATGTGTGTTGTATGAATAGTGAAGAAGGTAAGATTGTCCTCTTAATCCCAAATTTCATAAAGGGAAGATCCAAATTGATTAACCCCAAAGAAAGGATCAATGCATAAATGAGTCAACCTATTAAGGATAGGGATAAAGAGAAAAAACCTAACTTCTGTTTTATAAAAGAGAATGTATGATAGATTTAGGAAAATTAAAACCTTAATTGAAATGAATTGAAGACAAGTACTAACCTCAAAATCCTACAAATCTGAAGAATGTTGTTTTTGGGTGTCTGCACTAAGTTTCTGGAAAATTTGCAACCGAGTCTGGGATAGAAACGTAGAGACGAAGAAAACCCAGAAATCTTTTCCAAATCTGACTCAGTTATGATTTTGACCCAAAACTTCTAATTCTGACCCAGAATCTCTGTTTCTGACCTAGAATTTCTGATTCCGGCCTACAGAGTTCGACAGAAAATGTATTTTCAGATCTCGATAGTTTGTCGAAAAGGATATTCAAATCTGCACTCCAATTAGTTGTTCCAAACCTATCCCTGCAAGAAAAATGGTCTATTTGTTGGGGGGGAGGGGTTCGCATTAGTCAAACCATGATTTAAGATTTAACCTTGAAATCAATAATTGAAATAGAGAATGCTAGCAAGTAGTAGAAGTAGATCCAATAATGAAGCTATGGTAATAGATATGCAATTATACTTCGAATGTAAACAAGTATGTAAATATGAAAGGTTGGACTCAATATTAGAAACCATAAACCTCCATGATTGTATGCTTGGAATCCACCTTGAAGGAAGAATGAATGAATCTTGAGGATGCACAAAGGATCTTGAAGGAAGATCACACCACCATGATGGATAGATCTAGGGTTTGAATGATGAATATTGAATGCTCAAACCAAATCCCTTCAAAGGCTTGGATGCTTGAACCCTTTATCTTCAATGGAGAACTTGAATGCTTGAGAGGAATACTTAAAAACCTTGATTGAACTTTGAAAGCTTGAGGACATGTAGATAACTTTCGTGCTTAGATTTCACTTATATTTTAGAGGGCTATTGAGTGTTAGTCGCAGCCTTTGCGATATCTTTGGTCACTTGTATACCCGCTGTGAGATTAAAGATTGGTTTCGAAGAAGTTGAATTTAAGTTATCGACCACCCCATCGTTCACAACATCTCTATTTTTGTTGGGGTATTTACCTTTGTCTTTGGATGATGACGAATTATGCTTGTTATCCTTATATAAAGTCAGTTCGCCCTTTTTAACCATTTAGGCTTCTATTCTCACAGCATGTTTAATCATACTATCAAAGTTAAGGGGACCTTGAAGTTGAACTTGATACCCAAAGTCAGGGGTGAGATTATCCAAGAATATGTCGAGTTTCTCGGACTCAGGTATTTTGCGAGGGTACTTTGTAAAAAGTTGTCTTCATCTTTGGAGAAACGTCAAGAATGGTTCCCCTTGCTTCTATTTAAGGTTGCAGAGGTCCCTTATGTTAACAGGATGTTGAATATTGTGAGAATAGTGTTGCATAAAAAGATTAGCAATTTTGTCAAAAGTTTTGATACCAGTGGGCAATCGTGAGAACCATTCCATAGCGGGCCAACCTAAACTTTGTGGGAAAAGATGCATCAAATACGTTTGATCATGCATAAACTCCATTGACAAGGCACCGAACTCTCTCAAATGATCCTGAGGATCAGAGGTACCTAGATACTTGTCGTACTTTGGAAGTTCTACACCTTTGGGAAAGGGTTGCATAACAATACTCTTATCGAACGGAAAAGGACATATACTTTCCATTGTGAATTGTTGGGTAGGGTTGTCCTTTTCTTTCATAAGTCGACTAAGTTGTCCTTGTATGTCATGAATCATCTTATGCATCTTAGAAGATTCAGTTTCTTCTTCTTTAGCGACAAGTGTATCTACTTGGAAGTTTGCGGGTAATTTAACTCCTTGATTTGCTAAGTCTAGGAAGTATTTTTCTTTGTCTTCCGTAAGGAGTATCTCCATCATTTTGATAAGAGCTTTATTAGACTTTGCTGCATCTATGTCATTCTGAGTGATAGGGTCATCGTCATTGCCAAGAATTTCATAAATACTTTGAGTTTGGTCTTGACCCTGGTGTTGCTCTTGACC
>MU228063.1:787801-802111 GCA_018584345.1 Thuja plicata | reverse complement strand
TATTTAATTAAAAGAGGGATTTTCTTTTAATTAAATAAGATTATTTTATTTAATTAAAAAAAGAGATTTTAATTAAATAAGATAATATTATTTAATTAAGAGAGATTTTAATTAAATAAGATAAGATAATTTAATTAAAAGAGATTTTAATTAAATAAGATTATTTTATTTAATAAAAAAAGATTGTTTTCTTTTAATTAAATAAGATAATTGATGAAATGATCAAACCTTAGGAAATATTGAAATAATTTAATTAATTACGATTTGATCAAGGAAATTGATTTGAATTAAAATATTGCAAAGCATTGATTTGGGAATTTGATAAATTGATAAATGGGGGCCCATAGTCTAGGCGACCATTTTAGGGTGCATACATTTGCCCCTCTTTGACTAATGTGTGATCTTTAAGGGAACACATGTAGTCAAGGAATGCAGTTGAAGTGTGAGATCGATTTGGGATCACAAAACAACCCAGACATGTGATCGACGGACGGGAACACGTCATGACAAAGTTAAGCTGATTGAAAAAGACAAGGTCAACACCCCTGTAAATAGGTAATTGACATGTCCAAGACAAGAATCTCAAGCAAGATTTCCCCAAGTGGAGCAATTGATAGGATTGATAAAGCTGAATCAAGGATTAAAGTTTGATAGGTACTGCCCCCTCGTGATGGAAATTGAAATGAGATAGAGGAGAAACAACAAATTGATAAATTTGATCAAATTGAACTAAAGATAAGGTTCTTGATGTAAGATAAAAGATATAAGGATCACAGAACCAAGGTAGATCACCAAGCATGAAAGATTATGCCCCAAGATTGAATTAGAAGAAAATAAGTGGGGTGAAAGCGAATGGAAGATAGAAGTTTGGAAGAGGTGGAAAGAAATGGAGAGAAGAAAGAGAATTTTATTTAAGAAAGAGAATGCCCCAAAATCAATCAACTCTTTAAGATAGAAAATTTTGATTGAGATCACGAAAGAAGATAAGGAAATGAAGATCAAAACATGACCATATTTGATTAAAAGTCCAAAAGATGAAGTAAAAACCCTCTCAAACTCATAATGCAGGCTAAAAATGCAAATTAACATGAAGTCTAACAATGAAAGCTATATGAAAATGCAAAGGTGTACTTGCAATAGAGCAACTGTAACATAGGACTTTGTGTTCATCATTCATCAGAGAATGTTAAGGAACTTATTTTCATCACTGGGCGACTATCAACGGACATCAAAAAATCACACAATCATCACTAGTCACAAGCGCAACTATGAAGATATGAATGTGATTTATATCGGATTGGAATGTGGAAAGATTCTAACATAAGAATCAAAGACATAAAGGTCAAGATGACTTCGTTGTTAGCTTACCCAATTTAATGTAGCAAAACCACGCTCGCATCAAGGCATAGATGTCGGGATGACCATAAGAATGGTTGTGCAAAAATAGTTAAGGATGATGCCTCAAATCTCCTAAGTGTTTCAAGGGAACAACAATAGACACTCAAGAGTTTCAAGACCACACCCACAAGCAAGAAGCAAATAAAAACATGCCCCATGCCCCAAGTCCTCTAACTATGCATCCCAGAGAGACTTATTAGACAAGGACACTCAACGAAAACCAATAACAGTAAGCACACAAAGAAAAGATCATGACATAGCTCAAGCATTAAGTGTGTTAACTGATACTGAGTTCTGAGGATAAGGATTGAATGCTTGCAAGCAGGTAAGATCACATGACAAAACTGGGTAAGACCAAACCGATGAGTGTTGAAAAACACTTGATGTCAGGGGTTGTATTGAAAAATACAGTTGGGGTGGTGTTGAAAAACAATGTTTGTGAGATGTCCTAAAGACTAACGTATCCAAGAGACCAAAGCTAACACAGTTATGCCCCCTAGAAAAAGACAAAGACCAATTCTAGACCCAAGGCAACAAGGACAAGGCATGATGGAGAAAGGCTAAGTGTCGAGGACACACGCTAAGAAATAGGGGTGCAAAGGTCCCAAGTATTGCCCATTTCCAGGTTTTCACCACTTGGATTTTATTATAATTTTTTTCTACCAAGGTGCCTGTTTCTAGGTTTTCACCAAGGCACTTTTTCTATTTTTTTTAATTTTTTGATTTTTTGATTTTTTTTGTATTTTTGGAATATATTTTTTTTTTTGAAGATACATCAAAGCGCCTATTGCTAGGTTTTCACTAAGATGATCAATTTTTCAGGACATTTTCTGATTTTTAGAATTTTTGACAATATATCATTTTTTGGGGATTTTTTCAGGATCAATAAGTATGTACAAAGGATGCCCCCAAACAGAATGGGAAGTATGTACAAAGGATGCCCCCAAACAGAATGGGCATCATGGATAGAACTTCTTCAGGTGCAAGACATTGATAGGATCAGGGAGTTGCTCTCCCTCTGTTGTAGATAGTAAATAAGCACCTGACCCAAAAGATGTTGTAATGATGTAAGGTCCAAACCAATTAGGTTCAAATTTGCCCTTTTGATTTCTATGTTCTTGATTCTTAGGATTTTCACGTAGGACAAGATCTCCCACTTGGAATTCTCTAGGGCAAAATTTTTTGTTGAAGACTTTGGACATGCACTTTTGATAAACCCTCATATGGTCAAATGACTCTTGACATTTCTCATCTATACGTTCTAACTCTTAAAGTCTCATGGCACGGTAGTCTTCATCTGTAACTAAACCTTTGAGGAAAACTCTAAGTGAAGGAATCTCAACCTCCAAAGATAACACTGCTTCAATGCCATATGCAAGGGCAAAAGGAGTAGCCCCAGTAGGAGTACGAATACTCATTCTATAGGCCCACAAAGCCGGATTTATCTGTAAGTGCCAATCTCTACCATTCTTACAGACTATTCTATGTAAGATTTTAAGAATGGTTTTGTTGGATGCCTCTGCTTGACCATTTCCTTGTGGGAAGTAAATGGAGGACCAATTTTGTTTAATCTTGAACTTCTTGCAGAGTTGTTTAAGGTCCTTAATTTTAAACTGGCCTTCATTGTCAGTGATAATCTCGGAAGGCACTCCATATCGACAAATGATATGGTTTAGAATGAATAGAGAGACTGTCTTACCCGAGGCAACAAAAAGTGGGACAACTTCTACCCATTTAGTGAAGTAATCAGTAGCAGTGATAATAAACTTGTGTCCACCTGATGAGTTGGGATGAATCTGCCCAACAAGATCAAAGACCCACTGTTGAAATGGCCGATGAGATATAGAAGGAATGAGCTCCCTGCCTGGAGCATGTATCAGGTTACCATGTTTTTGACACTTTTCACATGACTTTGCAAAAGCTACTACATTAATTTGCATCGTAGGCCAATATTACCCCGCCCTAAGCAACCTTCGAGCCATGGCAAGACCATTGGAATGTCCCCCATAGATGCCCTCGTGGATGTCAACTAACGCTTGGTCGAATTCTTCCTTTTCTAAGCATCTAATAAGTGTTCCATCTAGACCCCTCCTATACAAATCACCAGAGATAAGGGAATGGTGATGTTTCGGGTAAGGTTTCTGCGTTCAAATCGGTTAAAGGTTTCGAGTATAATGCCATCACGAAGGTATGAGTAAATGACACCATAACGGGATGACTCATGACCAACAAGGGTACAAATGACATGGCTTTCTTGGGAGTCATAGATAGGGTGATGTAGGTATTCCACCAAGAATTTGAATCTGGATTCATGTTGCTCTAACTGAAGGAGTGAAGCAAGTGTAGCCATAGAATCAGTTGCTTTGTTCTCTACTCTAGGGATTTGCTAAAACGTGAAGAATGTGAAGTATCATTTCAAGGAATCAACCATTTGCTTGTAAGGTACCAGTTTATTAACTTGGTTGATTATCAGTTGTGAATCCCCATAGATGTGTAACTTTGTGATTCTCCATTCTATGGCCATCTTAAGTCCATTTGTTAAAGCTTCATATTCAACAATGTTGTTTGTACATGGGAACAATAACTTGTAAGACTTAAGAATCATGTACCCATGAGGAGAAACAAACAACACACCAGCTCCTGAACCATTTTGCATAAAAGATCCATCAAAGAACATCTTCCATGTTCTTTCAGTCATATACATGAGATGCTCATCTAGGAAATCAACTTGAATAGGTGCATTATCTTGTATTGGGAAATAAGCCAATTGATCTGCTATAGCTTGTCTTTTTATTGCTTTGCGCTCAATGTACTCTATCTCAAATTCTGAAAGTATCATCATCCATTTAGCAAGTCTACCTGTGAGGGCAGCCTTACCTAGCAAATACTTGAGTGGATCTATTTTTTCTATGACGTTTATAGTGTGCGCAAGCATGTAATGTCACAACTTTTGGGAAGCAAACACAACTGCAAGGCAAGCTTTCTCAATGCTGGTGTAGTTAACCTCATATGAAACAAGAGTGTGACTAATGTAGTATATTGCTCTTTCTTTCCCATGTTCATCAAGTTGAGCCAGTAATGCCCCAAAGGAAGATTTTGTCATTGAAATGTATAGAATAAGTGGTTTCCCTAGGATATGAGGCATTAAAATAGGAGGATTTGCCAAGTATTTTTTGATTTGATCTATGCTCTTTTGAGAATCCTCATTCCAAACACATTTGACCCCCTTGTGTAAGTTCTTGTTGAAGGGTTGAGCTCTATCTGCCAACTGTAAAATGAATCTCCTTATGGATTGAAGACATCCTTGAAGACTCTTCATTTGACTAATGTTTCTAGGAGGTGGCATATCTATGATTGCTTGGACTTTTTCAGGGTCTGCCTCTATTCCTCTTGTTGAAATGATGAATACGAGTAGTTTTCTAGAGGTAACTCCAAATGCACACTTTTTAGGATTTAACCTTAGTTGAAATTGTTCCATGCGATCTAGAATGACTTCTAAATCATCTAAGTGTGTGTCTCTCTTCTTAGACTTGGCCAAGGTGTCATCCACATAATCTTCCATGTTTTTATGCATAAAGTCATGAAAAATGGTTGGCATAGCTCGTTGATAGGTGGTTCCTGCATTTTTCAATCCAAACGACATAACGTTCCAACAATAGGTACCCCACACACAAGTGAATACAATATTTTCTTGATCTTCAGGAGCTATCTTAATCTGATTTTACCCAGAAAAACCATCCATTAAGGAATATATCTCATAACCCGTAGTCATATCCACTATCATGTCTATATTGGGAAGTGGAAAGTCATCCTTTGGGCATGCTCTATTGACATCTCTAAAATCTATGCAAACTCGAATGGATTTGTCATGTTTGGAAACTGGTACAATGTTTGATATCCATTCAACATAGGCAATAGCTCTTATGAATCCTGCACCAAGGAGTTTTTCTAATTCTGCTTTGACTAAGAGAGCTATGTGAGGATGCATCTTTCTCAAATTTTTCTTAACTAGTTTAACATCCAGAGCTATGGACAAGTGATGCATGATAAGATTAATGTCCAACCCTGGCATATATGAATAATTCCATGCAAAGTTGATCTTCTTTTTCTGTAAGAACTTAGTGTAGGCTTCTTTTTCTCGTGGTGGCAAACACTCAGCCAAGTGTACAATCTGCGGAGCCTCATCTGTACCCAAATTAATTATTTGTGTTGGTTCAATAAGAATTGAAGATCTATCTTGAAATTAGCTAGGGAGATGATCAATTACCTCATCCTTAGGCACCTCAGAGAGGTTTTCACCCTTGGATACGTCATTTCTTTTTACTTTTTTGGTTCTGACACCATCACACAGTGGTTTTTTCCATCAGAACTCCTATTCTTTTGATTTTCTTTTCTTTTGATTTTGTGACTAAGGTACTTGATGTCTGGCTCTGTCACGCTGGTAGCCGATTCACTGGTGGAAGAGACTAGAGGTTCAAGGGCATTTAGGTAATAGGCTATCTCATAATAATTTTGAAATGTTAAGAGCTCAGGTTCTTGATAGCATTGGGACCAATTAATGAGGTCAGGATGAACAAGAGGCAAGTCAATGACTGGTTCAAGGTTATAAATGTGGATGATATTATCACTCATGACTGAAGATTCAGAGTCCATCCAGTATCCTTCCAAGATACCCAAATCAGGATTCATCCTAACAAGCAAAAAAACCATCCACTAAGGTAACACGTGGGTTCAAATCCTCTAATCCTACACGTGGCTCATCAGCTACCTCAGGTTGAGAACTATAAGTGTGGATGACATCGACATCCATGTCAACTATGGAAGGCTCTGAGAAGGAGTCCCATTCATACTCATGTGAACTTGTGTCTGAACTGCGACTAGGATGCTTACACCATGAAGGTTTGGGACATTGTGATGTGGAAGGTCTAGAGTCATCAAGAGTAGCACCTTCTCTTTCCATTAAACAAACAAGGTTCTTTTGTTGACATTCTCTGAAAGGATCTTCTACATATGATTCTTGTTCTATAGTTGCAACCGACGCATGAGTGACCGGAATATGTGAATCTCCCCGGAGGAGTTTAATAGAAGGGACCGAATCTTCACAAATTTCTTGCTGATTTGTCAAACTAGGTACATATTTTGTTTCATCTTCACTATCTAACTTATCAAGGATAGGAGTAGTGTGCTTGTTGTGATTCGCAAATCCTAGGCCAACCGGCTTCTTAGATTTGCATCCAAAAAGAGCATGATCAAGAGGTTTGACTCTAGCATCCAATCTGTGATTAAGAGGGCCATGTCCAAGATAGCCCATCTATCTAACAAAAGTATACCCTCGTCCATAAGCCATAGGAGAGGGAGAGAAGTTCTCATTGTGCATATATTTCTCTTCTCTATAGAACCAGTCTCTAACAAATGTCTCTTCTTTCTCATCTTGAATAGGCACCGAGGATTCTACAAATGTGCCAAATAAAGTCATAGCTGAAGAGGGGGGTCTCTTTTCTTGTGAAGGCTTGCCATAAGACCGAGGTAAAATTGGTAATGTTGTGAGGGAGTTGATCTGATACCCCCCATGCCAAGGCCTACTGATTTAAGCTTGTCTTTACATTCAGCTAAGGTTGCATCAAAGTCTTCTACTTCTCTATTGAGGGGAACATGAGTTCCTGCTGAAATTGAGTTAACAAATAAAGTGTTATCCCATGTATACAAATATCTATTCTATTGTAGGGGAACTTAACACACTGATGATAGGTAGATGACACTGCTTGCATATCATGAATCCACGGTCTACCAAGTAAGATATTATACACAAGGGGACCAGCATAAACTATTTGAAATAAAATATCTTTTTCAACCGGGCCAATCCTAATAGGAAGGACATACAACCCCTTGGAACTTCTTTTTGCCTTATCATAGGCTTTGAAAGTAATCCTTTTCCTGGTATCTATGACTTTTTCATAATAACCCAACTCTTTTAAAAGACTAAAGGAACATATAGTAAGCCCCACACCCCCATCTATCAACACGCACCTAACACGGGTTTTGTGGATCATGACCTCAATATGAAGAGCAAGGTTGTGTGGGTGGCTCAATTCTTTATCATCGTCCTCCGAAAAGGTAAGGTAATGAGGGCTAGCAACAT
This sequence comes from Thuja plicata, assembly GCA_018584345.1. NCBI lineage: Eukaryota > Viridiplantae > Streptophyta > Pinopsida > Cupressales > Cupressaceae > Thuja > Thuja plicata. The sequence goes on along the minus strand of MU228063.1, from coordinate 794,574 downwards.
GGTTAACCATGTTCTAGAACTGATCAACATCTAAGTTGTTGGGGATGTTTGCTGTGAGCAAAGCATCCTTAAGGACTTGCTTGTGTCTCGGGGACAAATCTAAGAGCTCAAAGATCGAAATCTGAGCTGGGGTTCTTTGCAACTGATCAACAAGACTATAGCTTGACTTAGGATTAATTGTTGGTTTCGAGGTGACATTCTTGGATGCCACTTTCTTAGGTTTACTTGATTGGCTTGAATTGGGTCCTCTAATGACAATGGGACCTTGACTTTGTGTGATAGCATTAAGGGCTTGCGATGATACTCTAGAGTTAGGACCCCTTAGCACCACGACAGGTTCTTCATAAAAGATAGGAGGAGATTCCACGTCTAGATCATAACCATAGGGATCTTTAACCCTCATCATATTGACATTTTCTTCTACAAATTCAAGCATGTTGATAGTATTCTCTGCATCTATGTAAGTTTAATTGATCTCAACCTTGCCATTCTTATCTTTAGAGGTTTCCCCCTTCTCATATTTGGGCAATGACTCTTTGAATGCCTTATGATCGGTTTTGGTGTTCAATTCATCTATCTTAAGTTTGCCATTCTCAATGAGATCTTGAATAATATGTTTGAGTTTCGAACAGTTTTCAATGTCATGTACAATACCATTATGAAACTTGCAAAAGGCTTTCTCATCCCACCAATGTGGCTTAACATCGGGTATATAAGGTTTCGCGGGATCTTGAGGATGTACAAGGTTTTTGGCAATGAGAGTTTTCAAGACAGCCTCATATGAGTCACCAAGTTTTGAAAATTGACTTCTTTCTTTCTTAGGCCTATCTTGGTATCTTGGCTTGCTCTCTTGTTGATTAGATGTATTGAGCTTCATGGATTGAACATCACTAGACAAGTGGAGCACAGTTTGATCTTTTGGTTGGGAGGAGTCCACAACTCCATCGTTGACCACTTGTTTGTTCCTATTCCAATGTGAGTTCTTCCCTTTATCCTTGTTAGATTTGTTGTTGTTTTGACCATTGTTGTTGTTGTTTTTGTTGTTGTTTCCATGTTTGATCAAAATTCCTTGTTCTTTCAAAACATAATCAATCCTACATGCGATTTTGACCATGGTGTCAAAGGAATCAAAAACCATCTTCCTAACTTCATACTGCATTTTGGGAACCAAGTTGCTAACAAGGATGTCAATCTTTTCATTTTTAGGAATGGTTCTAGAGTAGTGAGAGCATTATCGTCTCCACCTTTGCAAGAAAGTGACAAAGGATTCCCCTTAATTTTGTTTTAAGTTGCATAAGTCCAACATGGTGATAGATCTTGAAAGGTTGTACGCAAAGTGTTGAATAAATATGTGGATAGACTCCTTGAAAGTCTTGACGGGAGGAGTTATGTTGGTGAACCATTCCATTTCTTGACCCTTAAGACTCCTTGGGAACAATCTCATGAGGTACGAGTCATCTTGATGGAACTCAAAACTTGTGGTATAAAATTAGCGCACGTGATCATGTGGATCTCCATTCCCATCATACTTGTCATATTGAGGGATCTCAACCTTTCTAGGGAACTCTTTCATGTTAACACTTTTGTAAAAAGGATTAGGACAAATTGACTCAAGTGAGAAAGAATTCTTGGGTGCTAATATTTTTTCCATCATGCTCTTAAGTTGTTTGATCTCCTCTTCTTGAGATGGACCTTGCTTCTTAATCCTTTTATCCACACCAAATTTGTAGGGGACTCTAGCACCCTTGTTGATTAAACTCTCTAGGAACTTGTCTTTTTTTTGCTCTAAATATTTCTCCACATACTGCTGGAAGAGTGGTTATTGTTGCATTTTCATGAAGTCCTGGGAGCTGAGGTCAAAACTTGAGCTACTACCCCCATATTGTGAACCATGATGAGCACGTTGTGAAGGTTGTTTTGAGTTCCTAGGAGGTGTTCGTCTCCTATAATGATCATGTCTTGAAACCCTTCTTCCTCTAGGGCTAGGAGATCATGATGACATCCTTGAACGTCTTCCACTTCATGGAGTCTCAGGAGGAGAGTTATTTTCACCACTAACATGCATGTTATTAAATTGGTCATTAAGTCGCTGAGCCAAGAGTCTATCTTGCTCCTCCTGGAGGGATTTCTTTTCTATTTCCAACAAGGTTTGTCTCTCCAAATATAGGAGTCTAAATTGATCTTCCTTTTCATCTTGCTCATCTAGGAAGGCTTTCTTTTCATGCTCAATTCTCTTAAGTCTTTTACTCATGTATCTTGAAGATGTTTTGAGCGGTGAACTTGGTCTTGAATGTCGAAACAAATTATTGGTGTACGTTGCATTTACGCGAGTGTCATAAAGTTCCTCATCTTGGTTTTCACATGTGTTGTGATTGTTCATCTTGATAAGCTTGCCTCTTACCTCTCTCAGCCCTTTGGTGTGCATCTAGATATCTAGTTGAGATAAGGGGTGAAGTTGGCCGACTGTCACGAGAGGAACTGCCAAACGAAATAGTATCTCTATGTTGTGCAAATATGTCATCAAGGCGTTTATCCATGTCTTCCCTCTCTTGCTGAGTCATTGTGTAACTCATATCCATATCTGATCGAGAAGATGCTAAGGGTGTACCCAACTCACTAAGGTGACTCTTGGAATCAAATTAAACTTCTGAGTTGTTCCTAGGTGATTGATCAAATATGGGTTCTTTTCCCTTATGTTTTTGGCGAGTTTGAACTAAGGGTAATTGGATAAAGACTACTTGAGGTCATTTTCCTTGATCTACTTGATATCTTGTTGTAATTGGCATGAAATAAAATGTACTAGCTGATAGGATGACCCTAAGAAACATTGGTACCAAACTAGGATAGTAAAGGCATTAACTTGTCCAAAAGAGAGGTGATAAGATATAATTTTGCAAGGGGTGTAAACCAACACTTCCACAGAGGTGCCAATTGAACGGGTGAATACCCTAACACATATGGATTAGAAGGATGATTTACCAAAGTTATATTGATTGAAATTGAATCTGTATGAAAGTGAATGGACAAGAGAGTACCAAAACTCTCCAAGTGTGTTATCAAAGGATCTTAAAGGATTATCTTCTTGACAAGGATAGTTTCTAGCTCACCAACTCCAAGCAAGGTCACTTGTGAAATCAAATATTACTATTTTAAGAGGTCAAAATGCAAGAATGTAAAGTGTAAACAAGCTTCTAACAGCGGGGTAAGTAACCTGATCTGATTTGGATCAACCTAGGAAGGCTGAAAATGATAGGATAGCAAATTGGGCAAGTTGATAGTTTGACACTAAAGAATGCATATTTGTTGATCGTTTTGATGTTTGTCTTGATGTTTGGTGTATGTTTTGATGTTTCACTCATGCAAGACACATAAAGAAAATTGTTTGTTGTAAATAGAACAGTCACTCCACAACCTAGGTAAGCCAGGGAAATATCTGTTGAATTTCCACTTGAACCGAAGTTCAGCCATGTCTACTCATAACGGACAACTTAGAAGCTTGGAGCCACGGGCTCCTCCTTACAGTGCACTCACTTCTTAGGCACACCAAGCTTCAAATCACAAGGGAATCACTCCCCAAAGGACATTTGTCTCTATTAAGAGCCATGAAAATGTGGGACATCTTAGTCAGTCTCTAACATTACGCGTCGACAGATAGAGGGTTTTTGGTCACTAAAACAAAGTTTGTAGTTAAAACATTCATTCAGGTGTGTTAGAATTAATCTTTCCTTGGTTGAAAATATGTAATTAAAAGGATAAACCAATGTATCCTTATTTGTATTTGTCCTCTAGTCCAAGTAGGAGGACATGTCACTATTTTGTATTTCCTTTAATAAGAAAAATAGATATTCCTCCTTAAGAGGAATCACACATTTGTCACACACACAATATGAATGTGGCATCCATAGGAGAAGGGAGTTACATGCAAACTCCTCCACTCATCTCTACTTAAGAGATGTCTCACACACTTGCTTCAATAATCTTCTCCTCTCTCTCTCTCAATCTCTCATTGCTCTCATTATTGTATTGAGCTTATTGCTCTCATCCATAGGCTTTTTGCCATATTCTTATTCACAAAGGTGTTTTTCTTTGCTTTTCCCCTTACCAAAATCTCTTGGCTCTTTGTTGGATTCTTGGAGTTTTATCATATGCTTAATGGTTGATCTTGATATCTTTATCTCACTTTTGGTTTATGGTAAAATCTTCTTGCATTTCATTTTCTTAAATTACTTCATGTTTATGTTTTCATTCTTTTAATACTTCTTACATGGTATCAGAGCTATCTAATCCTTGTTTAAGTGTTTTGTAGGAAGGTGTCATTCAAAGGAGCAAGCCCTTGTTGTTGTTCTAATATTTGTTTTGCAGATTTTTTGCAAATCTAACCTTTTTTTTGAATCTAATCTCTTAGTTTTGGATGGCTTGCCGCTAGATCTAAGCACTTATCTCACCTTTTATCTGCAGGCTTTGTGCAGATTAGCCTTTTACATATCTCTATTTTTTATTAGAGCTCTCTTGATTTCTATCTCCTTTATTATACAGGTTTCATAGTAATCTGAATTTATTAAGTTTCTATTTGTGTTTTTTACTTAAATCAAATCTATTTATCTCTATATTTGGGCTCTTTTGCAGCCTCTATTTTTCCTTATACATTGTATTTTCTCAGTTTTCTAACACAAGCACTCAGGGTATCAAAACCAAGTATTTAACCAGTGATATTCTGTGACTTGTTAAGTATCACTCCCTCGTATTTGTTCTGGAACCATTTCATAGCATCATTCCAAAACTGAATCATCCTGTATCATTGAAGTTTCTTCGAAGCAATTCATACTCCTTGACTTTCAATCCACTCTCCAAAAGCTGCATAGCTTTTTCTCCTCTCACAGTATCATAGCAAGCAACTTTTCCATCCATGTGCATATCACAGTCAAGAGCTTGAGCAGAGACCCCGTGCATCTCTATCCTCCTTGCTGCTCACGCAGCATTAAAACCATAGCAGCAGCATATTATATCCTCTCCTTAGCGCAGCAGCAGTTTCTCCTTTTCTCCCTGCCTTTTACCTTACCTTGCGCAGCCTGCCTGCATATTATATCAAAACTTCTTCTCCCTTCTTTGGCGCAGCATCTCCCTTCTGAGATAAAGAGAGACGGTTGGCATCTCTCTTCTTTGGCGCAGAGGAAGCATCTCCCTTCTTTAGCGCAGCAGTACCATACCTTTTACTGCCTCTTTGCTCTGCCTTTTCCAATATTATTGGTCGCTCTTACCCACTCACAAAGATAATTAAATAAATAGGAGAAATAGTTCTTAAATAAACTGAATCTGATGTTTTCAATTGACTCTCTCTTTTAGCATTGATATAGCTTAGTGACTGTGTTGCATAAGCATGTAGATAGCAATAAGTCGCTAGTAAATGCATGGAGTTATAAACATATTCTTTCATTTAAGTGAGAACATAAATCATGGTCTTAGATTTCCAAGAGTAAAATTAGCATTACTCTGAGATTTAATGTGCAGCAGATGTGAAGTTCTCATTATTGTAGGAAACAATTTGGTACTGTCTCTATCTTGTTAATTTTTTTGTTGATATCATTGATTTCTAACTTTTGCAACATTCTCCATCTGAATTATATCAGTTGATTCTTTATATACCCTGATCTCTGTTATTCTTTGTGATGCATCTAAGTTTAGTATAGTTTGAAAAATCTTTGTCTCATCTATATTTGATTTTAATAGTAGTCAAATCTATAGTTATTGATATCAATTCTAATTTTTTTTATAATCATATCTGTAATTGCTTGGTAATATAATTCATTCATTCACAACTAATTTAAATTAATTCAAATATGTTAAATAGTTCAATGTTCACTTATTAATTTAACAAATTTGTTCATTTTTTTTATAAAAGGGTAAAAGTTTAATCGTCAATACTTTTTTTTCACTCCATATTATTTAATATCGCTTCACTTTGAAGTTATTCATTTCATTTCTCATCAAATTCGATTACTAGTTTTATAATTCGTTTCAATTAAAAATTGTTTCACCATTTACATTAAATTTTTAAATTTTTTTTAATATCTTTATTTACCTCTTATATTAAGAAGTTAACATTAAGTAAATCTTCTTTTTCTTAATCTTGCACATTATTTTTACACTGTTATTTACTTTGTGTAAGTTAATTTGATCAATTTATCATGTCTACTTTAATCCCGAAAATCAAGCTCAACAGCTCTAATTATCATCAATGGAAAACTCATGTGTCTTTTTTATTTCGATTTAAACATTTACTTGAAGTTGCTACAGATGCAGCTATTGAACCAGCTACCTCTGCTTCACAAGCAAAAAAAGATGCATGGAAGACCAAAAATGAAGAAGCCCTTGGTTTAATTGGTCTCTCCATCATCCCTAATCTTTATGTCCTAATTGGACATTGCACCAAAGCTCATGAAGCATGGACCATTCTACAAAAGACATATGACAGCTCATCGGAATCTCGTAAGATTCAACTCCAAGACAACTTGGAGGACTTAAGGTATAATGATTTTAAAAATATGGATGAATTTTTACTTGAGTTTGATGCAGTTAAAACTCAACTAAGTGGTGTTAATGTTAGTTTAAGTGATATTAGATTGATTACAATTATTCTTAAAAAATATCTTCCTAAAGAGTTTCAACAATTTATTACTAACATTCACTCACAACTTGCTATTCCTACTTTAGCTCCTCATTTAACTTATGCTATCTTTCAAAATTTGTTACGTCAAGAGGAGGCTAAATTATTG
>MU228063.1:761887-785828 GCA_018584345.1 Thuja plicata | reverse complement strand
CATGCAAACTCCTCCACTCATCTCTACTTAAGAGATGTCTCTCACACACTTGCTTCAATAATCTTCTCCTCTCTCTCTCTCTCTCTCTCTCTCTCTCTCTCTCTCTCTCTCTCACAATCTCGCATTGCTCTCATTATTGTATTGAGCTTATTGCTCTCATCCATAGGCTTTTTGCCATATTCTTATTCACAAAGGGGTTTTTCATTGCTTTTCCCCTTACCAAAATCTCTTGGCTCTTTGTTGGATTCTTGGAGTTTTATCATATGCTTAATGGTTGATCTTGATATCTTTATCTCACTTTTGGTTTATGGTAAAATATTCTTGGATTACTTCATGTTTATGCTTTCATTCTTTTAATACTTCTTACATGGTGGTTGTGATCAAGTCATTTTCCCAATTAAGGGGGCTCTCCCAATCATTTTAGAGCAAGGTTTCACCTTAACGATGTAGAGAATTTAAGGCACCACTAGGGTACTAAAAGAGATTTTGGTTGCCACAACGAATTCACACCTGTCCACTATGAGACTAATCACAATGACATTTTTTATATACCGGTTTGGAAGGGCTTGACTTTAGCTTGTTACCAGTTGGGCAATCCACTCTCACTTGCTCTATTAAAGCACCTGGGAGGTAGCCACACTAGAAGAATTATATGAGTTTCTCTTGCACCCAAGATCCACAAAGGCAAGGGGAGATGATACATTCATATAATTCTTAGGATTACAATCTAAAAGACACTTCAAACACATAAGAAAATGACAATAATGCCTCTAGATTTTTTATCATCCCAAAAGGGCGAGAGCATAGTTTCCTAACATCATTGCCATTCCTAAAATATCAAAATAGAAGTTCATTTTAGAAGTCTTGCATGTGGATTCCTATTGTAATAAAACAAAGTGAAATGCAAGAACAAAGTTTAGCATGCTATCGATCAAGGCAACCTGCAAGACGATTTGTTGGTAGTCTTTATTTGAGTCTTCTTTTCATCGTCCTACAAACCACATGTTAAGCTCCGAAAATTCTAAATTTTTTACTGAAGCTTCTCTGATATGTCGCCAACCTGCAAAAAAAAATTCAGACCGAAACTCTAATCTGTTTGGGAGATATGATCAAATCTTTGAAAATCTAGGGTTTTCGTCTCCAAGCAAATCTGCACAAGGGGGTTAGCTCCAAAATTAATCAAAACCAACATGTAAAGGTGGGTTTCCGCACGGAAAATATGTGCTGAAAATGTGACACACTTCTATGAGTCATTATATTCAAGGTTTCTCAAGAATAAGGTCTCAAATGGCGACTCATAGCTCCCTATTCATGGAGTGCAAGGGTTTGTGATGGAAGCCCTTAGTTTAGACCTAGTTATGCCCATGCAAGTACACCATGAAATGAAATATTCAAGGAGGAAGAGCAAGAATGCTAGTCTCCATGATCACCAAATATGCATTACAAATGAGAATAAAAGCTATTCTATATGATAACAATGCATGGAAGGAAACTAATCTATATGATAACAATGCATGAAAGGAAATATGGAAATTAATCTACGAAGGAAATATGCAAGATTAATCTATTGAAATGAAATATGAATCTAAATTAACATGAATCTACTCTAAATGGATTGCCATGGATGCATAAGAGAAGAAGACAAGAAGAAGAAATTGCACGGTTCAAGCTCAAATGTTCAAACTCTCCTCCAAGATCGCTCTCCAAACCTGCAGCATAACAATAGCATAAAAGTGTATATTCAAATGAGAAGGAGAGGTTTCCTTTTAAAGAGCAATGGACGGTAGAGATTAAGAGGTAAATAGAAATGAGCAGTGGTGGAGATTAAATCTTGGTTGATCCATGTGCTCATATCTTCAAAAGGCAAAATCAAAGGCTCTGATTAAGAGGCAAAAAACCCACCACTTAGGAATATGTGTGAAGAAAAAGGAGCTTTATTTATTTTTATTTAATTTATTTCTTTTTTCAACACAAAGAGGGATTTAAGTGGGGGTTTTATTTAATTAAAAGAGGGATTTTTTTTTTGGTCTATAACATTGATTTTATTTAATTAAGAGAGATTTTAATTAAATAAGATAAGATTATTTAATTATTTGATAATATTATTTAAGATTTTTTTGATAATATTATTTAATTAAGAGAGATTTTAATTAAATAAGATAAGATTATTTAATTATAAGAGATTTTAATTTAATAGGATTATTTTATTTAATAAAAATGGATTGTTTTCTTTTAATTAAATAAGATAATTGATGAAATTATCAAACCTTAGGAAATATTGAAATAATTGAATTAATTACGATTTGATCAAGGAAATTGATTTGAATTAAAATATTGCAAAGCATTGATTCAGGAATTTGATAAATTGGTAAATGGGGGCCCATAATCTAGGCGACCATTTTAGGGTGCATACGACCACCACCTCGCCACTAACATCACAACATCCTAAAAATATGATTGATGCCTCAGAGAAAAACAACATGGAAAACAAAGCAAAAATAGGTAGCACTCAAAAAAAGAAACATCGAGCCTTGAAAAAAAATTGACTCGGAAGTTAGTCTCTTGAATCTTAAGTTATATTATCTTCCCCATTTTTTTGAAAAGTCTAAATAAAAGAAAAACAAGAAAGAATAAAAAGAAAATCATCGAGGCCGACAAGATAGCTCTAATACAATTCCAAAGAGTAAAAAGAAAAACAAGAAAATAGTTCAACAAAATCAAAAAATTTGGTTATATTATCCATCTCCCCATTTCAACAATACAAAATTAATATAGAGCAAAAATTGTGTCAAAATTGTCATGAGCTCTTTCCCTAAATCTATCCCCTTGAAGCCAAAAAAAACCCTATAAATAACTAGACCTCCTCCACCTTACCACTAACAACACAACATCCCACAAATAGGACCGATACCTCAAAAAAACAAAATAATAAAAATAAACAAAAAATAGACAAGATTAAAAAAAAGAAACATTGATCTTGCGAAAAAATGGCTTAGAAGTCAATCTAGTGAATCTTCACTTATTATCTTCCCCATCTTTGTTTTAAAGTCTCAACATCTAGGTTTAGAAGAACCAGACAACATTGCCACCAATATGGGGAAACCAACCTATTACTAGACTTGTCATCAAGGTAGTCTCTTGGTATTCCTTGACACAATTTTGAGTCGTAACCAAAATTTCCAACCTTAGTCTTCCTAGAGTGAGGAGCACAATGTTGATCCCACCATTCAATTGGACCAATAAAACTATGCAAATTCCTTAATATAGAATTTATAAAATAATTATAGTGCCACTCCAACCCCATCATGTCAAGGAGCGTAACAACATTTGTATCGTGTGTATACTTTATGTGCATGCTTTGTGTCTTCGTATATTCATGTGCATATTTTATAATTTCACTGTGTTGGGAACTTGATAACTTGGTGGTGTATCATAGCAAGACTTATACATGATAAAGAGACACGAGAATGATAAGCATCTAACAAGATGATATATAACAACTTAGTTAAAAATAATAAATACAATGATTGGAACCAACATATAAGAATGGTATGTATCACAATGACATGAAGTAATAACCTATGAGAAGAATACCATTTTTAATTAATTTGCATCTACCATAAGTGGTTAACAAGGATGATTGGTTAAGATAATACATGTGATAGTTACTATCATGCAGTGTATTGTTAAACAACATTGGGTGTTGTTACTATTGCACGAGTTTGACACCAAGATAATACATGTAGTAGATACAAGGATACTAAACTCGATTGTTTAGAGATTATAAATATCTCTTTGACCGCATGCACAATAAACACATTAATAGAATTCCCACCTAAGCAATATGTAACATAGATATCAAATATCAAAATGCTCGATGGCGATAGGAAACAAAGTCTATCTTATAACTAAACAATAAGAGTTTATGTATCGATTGTATCGACAAATGATTAGTATTGATAAGGATCTATATTAAAAAATTAATTTATGTTCAAGCCGTTGGTGATTACCGATAAGGCACAATTTAAAATTTAAAGGTTAGTGATTTATAATCGTGGTTTAAAAAGACATTGACTAGTGTACATAAGATGAATAATTGATTATGAGTCTAGCTTATGAAGAGAGGTAACATTTGGAGTATCTTTGGGATACAACTTATCATCCCTATTTATACATGATGATAACTTGATATGATTCCCTAATATGAATTTTGATCCCTTTTTGATGTCTTATTTTGAGATTTTTAAAATCAAATGTCTGATGTCCTTGATTTCAAAAAGTGCTCCGATTTTGAAAATTTTAATTTTTGCTGATGGTACGCTCCCTCGGGAAATGAATCAAAATTATTTTATGATGTTTCGATGATTTTTGCAATTTTAATGATTTTTGGAAAAAAAAAAATCAAATTTTTGTGACTTTGCAATTTTGTTTTATTTCTTGATTTAAAATGTGATGTAAAAAAATGCCCTGACAAAAATTTGAATTAGTTGGCCTTAAGGTTGAAATATTTGGTGAAAATGACCCTCCACTAAGGAGAAAGGTGATAATAAATAGGGTAAAAATGTGATTTTTCCCAATCATTTTTACATTCACCCTTTTGGATCTCACAACATGAGCACTGAGTCGAGAAGGTGAGGTGGCATCAAAGACCTCTAGGATACGGACCAACAGTATGTGATCGATCCTCTCTTGTAAATTTATCATTTTTAGATTGAGTTAGATCATTTTTACTAGAAAAACCTAGTAATTTTCTGCTTCATTGCTTTTGATTCATGTTTCGACGCTTTCGATAAATTTTGTCACTTTTAAATTAAACGCGCTTTTGATCAGTAAAACATTGCTTTTGAATAATTTTTCATCACTTTTAAAATGTTTCACCGCTTTTGGTATGTGTTGCAGTGCTTTTGATATTTGGTTACTCTTAAACCTCAATTCGTCGCTTTTGAAAAATCTTGCTCTCGATAAGATTTTTGATGAAAAGGTCAAGTTGTTGATATTAGATTTTGATTTCGATGTTGTTTTGAATTTGATGATGGTGTTTTTAGTTAGTTTGTTCGATGTTAGTCTGATTAATGTTAATTATTATAAGATAAGATTTGTTTGAATGATTTTTCATCCTCAAGATCTAGAGGAACAAAATTTAATGCACTTAATGAGATTGTTGCAAATTTCACCATAGTAGATATATGATGTGATGATGTGATTGGTGGTTGATGATCAACTTAGTGATTAATTGAATGATTTGTTTGACTTGGAAACAAGTTTCCTTTCTAAAACTGAACATGAGGGGCCAATATCCTGAGCCTTTTAGGATGATAGATGATTTGACTAGAGCGAAGAAAAGTATTATTGGTCGGTGTGGCCTAGGCTATTTGCTTGAGATGCCCCAGTTCCGTGTGAACCAGGGTTTATTGAAAACACTATCCAAGCGTTGGCACTCTGATCATGACACTTTCCATTTGCTAACGGGTGAGATCAGTATCACTTTCGAGGATGTGTATCAGATTCTGTAGATCCCAGTGATGGGAGAGCTAGTTTATTATGTTAAGGTATATGACGGTGATGCATGCAGTCATATTTTTTATGACAATGATATTAGTGATGAGACTATTTCTTGGAGGACAATGAGACACAGTTATGCCCCACTCCCCTCTGTTTTGGGAGTATTTATTGGTGGGTTTATGATGCCAGATAGGAGAGCTCGTGGATTTTCAGTTGGATGGGGTAGGATTTTAGAGGACATGATTGGAAATCCTCGATGGTTTTCTTGGGGATCTTGCATCTTAGAACATCTATATCATGAGCTTCACCAGGTGGTGTACTAAGGATGTGCAACATTATCTCTCACAGTTGTGTTACTTTAGATTTGGGCGTGGGAGCACATTCTGGTTACAAGGCCTATTACAGACAGATATCATCCCTTTGGTTTTCGTTACATCTATGGTTATAGTGGCATCATTGTCCAACCTCGGTTGGCAAAGTTATAGTATTAGAGATGACAATTAGATGACATGGACATAGTATGTTGGAGACCTTATATCAGATGTGAGGCATGACAAGAGGATCTAGATGAGATGCCTTTTGTGTTTACCTCATGATGGTTTATTGGGTGGACTCCCTATATCTTGGAGAGGTTTCTAATTTCTCAAGTGCTACGTCAATATGATTGAACTTAGGGTATGCATCAGGGCTTGGCTACATATGCTCATGTGCATTCAGAGAGAGATCTATGGGGTCCTATTACAGATTATAGGAGAGCTTGGGATGAGTATGATGGTCTTGGTTCCATTTCTTGGGATTACTGACTAGGTGTGCTAAATGCTAGGATGACAACAAATTATGGTCATTTGTTTTTTACTCATTTGTTTCCTAGACTGATTGATCTGATGGAGCCAGATCCTTCTTCAGAGGAGGATGAAAGTGATGATGATGAGGATGAGGATGATGGGGATGGTCCTCGGTGATAGAGGGTGGTGCAAGGGTGAGAGGTGGGAGAGTTAGAGGTGGCAGAGAAAAGGTGGTGATCATGTTGCTAGAGTAGTGAGAGGTAGAGGTAGGATTATTATAGTTGCAGTAGGAGATGGAGGTGGTCGGGTGGTAGAGATGGTGGTTGAGGTGGAAGGGAGGATGGTCAATATGGCAGGGATGGTGGCCAAGGTGGTGATGGAGGTGTTTGGGGTGGTGTAGTTAATGCTAGAGGTATACTTATTCTGGCATAGGGATGGGCAGCTCGGAGGCCTCGTGTAGGTAGACATGTAGTTTATCTAGTTGCTCCAGTTGCTCAGTTGTTCCAGTTGCCCCTAGGCGGGATGTGCAAATATCACAGGTTGGGATGACAAATTTACAGGCTCAGTTGGCACATGCACTGGGTCAGATACAAGCACTGGTTACAAAGGTATCTCATTTATGAGATGAGAGAGATAGGACTACTAGGAAACAGGGTCAAAGTAGTCAGCCAGTTGATTAGACAGAGCCACAAACAGTTTCAAGTCCACCATTTAGACCACTAGGTGATCCAGATGTGGGTACTAATGTAAGTCCCTCTACAGGTGCTAGTGCATGTAATGATACATGAGCCGGTGTAGGTATTGATACATGTAGCAGTCATGTATAGATGGTATTGGGTTGATATCAGATTTGGACATGTTGATGTATATTTTTTACTCTTGATCATTATGATGATGTACCTTGATCTACCTTGATGTGATTTTTTGATATGGACATTAATATACCTCTCTCCCCCTTATTGATACAAATGATTTATTCTCCTTTGATGTCATTATGCATTGGACCTTATGATTTTTATGATATATATGATGATGCACCGAGACTTATGATGGATGCATTTCTATATGATTCTATTTATATGCATATTTTTGTGATTTTCTATGCAGTATGTATGGATGCATTTACTCACTTTCATGCTTATGTGTAAATGCCAATGGATGTTTTACTTATATAGATGCTTAGATGGATGCCTTAATTAGATGGATGATGTATGGAATATGAGCTTATATGATGCTTTCTTTTCTATGGATGCAATATATGGATGTGATGTAGATGTTGATTTACTTATGCTATGGTTGTATATGGTTATGCAATATTTTATGATGATGAAATGTAATGAATATTACTAAATGTACTTATATGGATTTAATGATAAATGATATGCAAACTAGATGTTCTTAATGTAATATTCCTAAATGAAATAATGATTAATGAATTGTGCACTTTTGTTTATTTTAACGAGTAATGAATGCAATGGTTTAATAAATGCACCTAAATGAGAATGATATGCACTTGTGTTTATTAAAGTCTAATATATTTTGCCTAAAGGAGAAAAATTCAGATTTTATTTTGAGTGTTGACCCTTGAGAAATTGTGTAACGATCTATCAATACAAGAGCTAATCTACTCATGAATGCATTATGCAAAGGCAAACAATTTGTCACTTTTCACTGAATCTTTCTTTTTGTGATTTATCATCATTGGGTTATTTGCAATGTTTCCATAGGCACAACCTCCACTAATTTTCAATCATGATGATATGAATACCGTTCGGTACAACCATCACTAATTTTGAATCATGATGATATGAATATTATTTTCATCATTTTTTATGTTGCAAGTTAATACTGGCATCGAGGTGTAAGGAACCAAGATAACCCAAGTATCCTTCGTGTAAACAGACAAGAATTAATCCTTTTCATATGTAAATCCAGATGTACTTGATAATAATTTGATGATCATGTCCTAAGACAGATTTACACACTAATGTAGATTATCTCTACAAGCAAAAGACTAATAAAATACCATGCTCCATCATCGCTTCTCTAGTCCCAGACATCATAGAGTTGCTAAAAATACATGATTTTGAAAACCAAGAACCAAACACTTTGAACATATTTGCATTTTTAATTTGATCCATTTTTCATAAGAATTCATCCATTTGCCCTTTTGATCCTGATTTTGGTTTATGTTCGAGCTAATGTTAAGTTTTCTGATTTGATGTTTGGGTCCTTAATGATTGGAGGTTTGATTTGATCAAAAGGTCACAAATCTTGATCTTGATGAGATGTGTTTGTGTCATGACTATGTCTATTTTGATGAGCTCACTATGTTTGGAGTCTGCCCCTAGTTTGATTTGACAACGATGTTGGACCATGACAAATTTTCAAACCATAATAAAAAATTTATTTGGACAACTCAGTTATGCAGGCGAAGGGTTTATTAAAACTATGTACATGAATGATGAAATGCAAATTGATATATACAAGGATGGTGGAAATGTGAATGAGGTTGCAAATGCAATGATAATTGATAGATACATAAGCTTAACATGGAACAAGTAGCGCTTGTTTGCCAAGTTTTCACTACTTGGATTTATTGCATTTATTTATTTTTATTTTTATTTTATTTCTTTTTCTCTTTTTCATTTTTTAATATTATCAAAGTATATGTTTGCCATGCTTTCAAGAAGAATGTTTTTTTTCATGTTTTCTTCTATTATTTTTTATTTCTTCAGGATCTCGTACTGTACAAACTACTACTCTTTCAACTGATCAAGTATAGAACCTCTGAAGGCAGATACTATTGATAGGTTCTTGTATTTCATCTCCATCACATGTGGCTAACTTGTAGGTCCATAATCCATAGGATGATGTAATGACAAAAGGTCCTAGAAAATTTGATTTGAACTTGCCTCTCTTTTCCCTATCCTGTTGATTCTATGGATTTTCTCTTAGAACTAGATCTCCAACTTGAAATTCTCTAGGTTTGATCTTCTTATTGTAGTTTATTGACATCCTCTTTTGATAAACCTTCAATTGATCATAGGCTTGGTGTTGACATTCCTTGAGTAATTCTAGTTCTTGCAATCTAGAAACCTTATAGTCATCATTAGTCAATATGCCATGTAAGGAAACCCTAAGTGATGGTATTTCTACCTCCAAAGGTAAAACTACTTCTTCTCCATAGACTAAGGAAAAAGGTATAGCTCCTATAGGTGTTATGATACTGGTCCTATAAGCCCGTAATGTTGGATTCAACTAGATATGCCAATATCTACCTGAGTTATCAACTATCTTTTTAAGGATGTTTTTATTGGAAGCCTTCCCTTGTTCATTCCCTGGTGGATAATAGATTGAAGATAAATGTTGAATGATGTGGAATTTCTCACATAATTATGTTACATCCTTGTTCACAGATTGCTTTCCATTATCTGTTATGATGTCATAGGGTATACCATATATCCAAATTATGTAAGTCAAAATAAACATTGACATTTATCTTCCTGTTTTGGTAGAGAGAGGTACAACTTCAACCCACTTGGTAAAATATTTTATTTTTGTGATTATGTACTTGTGACCATTTGATGAGGGAGCATATATCATTCCTATTAAGTGAAAACCCCATTGATAAAAGGGTCGTGGTGTCGTCAACGGATCAGATTTCCATGATATTAACACTTTTGATAGGTCTTTACAAATTGAAAAGCATCCTTCTCCATAGATGACCAATAATACCCCATTCTAATAAATTTATTTACCAATGTTAAAATACTAGAATGTGAACCACAAATACCTTCAAGAATCTCTCCTAAAGCAGTTTTAGATTTTGCAAACTCTAAACATCTAAGTAAGGTCTCATCAAGACGTCTTCGATACAATGTATCAGATAGTAATGTATATCAGGATGTTTGGTGTATGGAATTTCTCTTTTTGTTTCTAGATTGATTTAAGGGTAGGATATTATATTTTAGGTAAGTATAAATAGGGATATACCGAGTGGAGTATGGACCTACAAGTAAGCATGCAATCTAGGATTTGGGATCATCATAGGTAGGTTTTACCAATTCTTCCACCAGGAACTCATATATTGCATTTTAGTCTGGTAACTGAAGTAGTGAAGCCAAGGTAGAAATAACATCTTCTACTCTATTCTATGCTATTAGAATTTTTTCAAATATGATTAGCAGGAAATACTTTTTGAGATCATCAACCATTCTCTTGTAAGGTATGAGTTTATCATCCTTAGTTTGATATTCATCATTTATTTGGTTGATTACTAGACGTGAATCCCAAAATATGTGTAGCTTTGTGATCCTCCATTCTAAGGCCACTTTAATCTCAATCACTAGTGCCTCGTATTCAAATATGTTGTTGGTACATGGAAACAAAAGTTTGTAAGACTTTGGTATAGTGTAACCCTGAGGTGTGATAAAAAGAATTCCTATCCCCAAGCCATGTCAAGTTTATGACCCGTCAAAATATAACTTCCATGTTTGAGGTACAATTGTAAGGATGTATGCATCATGAAACTCTATTTGCACTGGTTCTTCACTTTATATGGATGGTTTAGCCAGCAAATCTACTATTACTTGCCCTTTTATTGCTCTTTGATCCACATACTCTATATCAAATTCACTCAGGATTATTACCCATTTAGCTAACCTTCCTGTGAGAGTTGATAGACTAAGAGGATATTTCAAAAGAACTAACTTAGCAATTAGTTTGACTTGACGTGATAAAATGTAACTCCTTAACTTTTGGGAAGTAAATACCACTTCTAAACAATCTCTTTCTATGAAGGTGTAGTTGATTTGATACTTGATCAAAGTTCTACTAGTGTAGTAGATATCTTTTTCTTTTCCTTTCTCATCTTGTTGGGCTAATAAGACTCCTAATGAATTCTCAGTTGCTGAAATGGGGAGTAACAAAGGTTTGTCTCATATTAGAGCCATCAATATTGAAGGATTCATCAAATATTTCTTGAGTAGATCAAAGGCTTCATCACACTTGGTGTCCCACTCAAAAGAAGTGTCTTTATGGAGCAATTGAGTGAAAGAGTGACACGTTTCAGCTAGTTGGGTTATAAATCTTCCTATTGATTGAAGTCTCCCTTCTAATGATCTTAATTATCTTATTTTCCTTGGAGGTCCAATTTCCATGATGACCTTCACTTTTGTTGGATCAACTTCAATTCCCTTTTCTGAAATAATACATCCTAGAAGTTTTCCTGGGTTTAACCCAATTGCACATTTTTGGGGGTTTAGCCTAACTTTGAACTTTACAAGCCTTGTAAAGATTTTATCCAGGATTGGTAGATGTTCTTATCTTATAGAGGACTTGGCTAAAATATCATCTACATAATCTTCCATGAAGGTATGCATCATATCATGGAAAATTTCGGTAATTGCTCTTTGATAAGATGCTCCAACATTTTTTGAGACCAAAGGGCATAGCATTCCAGAAAAAATTACCCCATGCACATGTAAAGGTTGTCTTATCTTGATCTTTTGGTGCAGTCTTTATCTGGTTATATCCAAAAAATCCATCCATTAGTGAGAACATAGAGTGTTCAATTGAAAGATCTGAAATATTATCAATGCTTGGAAGTGGAAAGTCATCTTTTGGACATGCCTTATTTAAATCTCTGAAGTTTGTACATAATATTATACTCTTGTTGAGTTTAGAAATTGGTACAATTTTTGAAATCCATTCGACATAAGCAATGAATTGAATGAAGCCGATATCTAAGAGTTTCTTCATTTTCGCTTTTACTAGCAATGCCACATGTGGGTGCATTTTCCTTAGCTATTTTTTATTGGCTTAACTCTTGGGGCAAAATTCAAATGGTGAATTATCAATTTAGGATCTAATCTAGGCATGTTTGCATATGGTGAAGAAAAATTTATTTGTCTTTCCTTGAAGAAATCTATAAATTGTTGTAGTACTTATTTGAATAAGGATATTGCTAAGTTGGTGATCTTGGATTCTTCTTCTATTTCAATATTCACTTTATCAGTTAGTTCTATCAATATGAAAGATACTTCTTCATAATATTGTAGAAGTATGTCAAATCTCTCATCCTTAGATACCTCGATGAGGTTTTCATCTTCAGATTTATCTTTTCTTTTATCTTTTTTGTGATCTAGTACTGCCACATGGTGGTTTTCGCCACTAGATCTTTGAATCTTTTCTTTACTTTTTTTATTAAGAGACTTGACATATCTCCTTGTTGATGCCTCTTGATAAATTTCACTGGTGAAAGATGGTTCAATCGCATTAAGGTATAAGGCAATGGAATAATAATTTTGAAGGGTTTCCATTTTAGTTGATTCGGTTAGTTCCCAATCAATGAGTTCGGGATGTAGTAAAGGTAAAGGATCATTGGTTGGGTTTAGGTATATTGTGGTTAATATCCCGATGGTACTATGGTCTACCTCATACATTATATCATTAAGGTCAATAACATAAGCTTCCTAAAGATGTTCCATAGGGATTGAATCTTGTTCTCCCGTACTTGAGCATTCTTCTACGTATTTAGATATGTTATCTAGTTTTGCATACACTGAACTTTGTCCTTCTATAAATGAACGTATATATGGTTGTCTTTGATTTTCCATTAATTATTTAGGTGACATCTTCTCTTATATATATTTATGTGTAGGAATGAATGAAATTCACTTCCTTGTCATGGCAAGACTCTTCAGACAATGAATCCCATTCTCACTTTGCACAGTCATCATTACTATATGATTGTAGCTTGAGAATTTTCTCATGGATATGAGGGAAATTATTCTTGGTATGACGAGCTTCAAGATATCCTAATCTGGTTTTTTCTTTGTTAGACCTGAAGGTGACTTGAAGGGGTTCTACTATTCCTTCTTTTCACTTTCCAAGAGCACCCGCTGCTTGACAACCCATCTTTTGCGTGATTTCAAAGCCCTTACCATATTGACACGTGGGAATGCTTATATGTTGTATTATTTCACTTGATTCTATTTCTTCATCTTTGTACAACCACCTAAGGATTTCATTGTCATATTTTCTCATACCAAGGATATGCTAGGCCTTACAAAATTGTCATTGTATTTTTTGAGGAACTGAGGGTTCTTTGGTTTGTGTCGTTGAAGGTCTTCCATTAGACCTAGGAGAAGGTGCTAAATTTACCATTGACAAGGAATATCATCCTACTCCTTTACGATGAAGCTTCAATTTCTTCTCAAAATTCCTCATCAGTACGTCTGTGTTCAAGAAATTTGCCTCTTGTTCTTTCCTTTTTTTTTGAAGAGCTTGACTCTTTTTCTTTATCCTTGTTTGGTGTATTTGGGCTAGAGGAACAATACTTTTGTCCATTTGTATTAGAGAATTTAGCATTTTTCCTCTATTTTTCCTTTTTCTTGGAGGTTGAGCTTGGGCTAGAAACCTCTTATTTATTTTGTTCATTTGATGTATCAGATATGGAGACTTTTATATTATGTGGTACCAAAGAATATATAACAGGTTTCAAATTGTTACAATATTGAAAAGGGTTGAGGTCACCGCTGATGGTCATCTCTTGACCAAGATAGGGAAAATTCACACATTGGTGATATGTTGAAGGAACTGTGTGCATCTCATGTATCCATGGTCTACCCAATAATAGGTTGTATGCCAAATTCATATCTAACACTTGGCACGCCATTTCTTTTTAGATTGGACCAACTTAAATTGGTAGAACCGCAAGGCCCTTAGATGACCTCAAGATAATAGGAAAGATGATTTTCCCAAAATAAAAATCCCAACCTCTTCTACTTATAAATGTCAAGATGAGTCATCTTCTCCCTCTAAATTACACCCTATTCCACAAGAATACAAATGTCAAGGATTTAGCGAATAGAGTCTTAAGGTTCATCTTGATCCTCCTAAAGAATATCATGTCCCTCAAGCTAACATTTTCTCTGAGGTTTAGATTTTTGGTCAGCTAGACTTAATTTGAGCCCTGAAATATGTTTAAAAGGGCATCGACTCCTCTCATTCCACATCAGGCATTCATACAAGTAAGATACTATCCATCCATTGTGCATTCAAGACATCCAAGTGCAAGCAAGCATCCATTGGTGAAGGTATCCATTATAAAGCATTCAAGAGATTAAGCATTCAAGTGCAAGGAAGTCATCCAAGCGTTCAAGTCTTCATTCCAATCATTCAATCAAGGTGTTTCATTCCATATATCTCATTTCTTTCCCCCATTGGAGGCCAAGCAAAGGGGTTTGACATCAAGGAATGAGATTTGCATTCATCCATCAAGTATTTTCTCTTCTCTTTCTTCCCCAATCAAACATTGTGGCAAATTACATCTACTACATGAGGTTTTGTCTTACATGATTTCCTTTTCATTTTTGTGTTGATTCCAATATATTGCATCAACATACTTGATCACATTTAAAGAAGTGATTGCATCTACATAGTATGATATACTTCATTGTTTAGATCCAACCTCTGCTACATAACAACACTCATTTCCCTTATTTCATTTAATTTCAAGGCTGATTACTATATAAGGGTTTGATTAAAGCAAACCCCTCCCCTCAACCTTATTCCCCTTATTTTCTATGTGTAGGAACAAGTGGCAGATTTGCATATCTAAATATGAAAGGTACAGACATGGTCATAGGTCCTCAGAAAATTTCATCAGATTCAGAGCAGTCGAGAACAAGTCAATTTGTCAACTTGTCCCTGAAATATTGACTTGTTCTTACACTTTTTAGCTAAAATTTGCACAGAAGACAACTACAGTTCTTAGGTTTCTAGATCCGAAGTTACAAAAAATTCTGACATTTTGAGGACAGTAAAATTTGGATCCTAAGTTCCAATCTCCTTATATAGTTTCAAGGTGCACTTTTCTTCCTCTTTCTTTGCATCTATTTTCATGAACCAGATCTTTTATTTACTTTATTTATTTATCACATACATATAATCTCTCCCTTTAAAGGAATACCACACCCCCCTTTGGTCTAGATCTTGCATTAGCACCCTTCTTCATGTGGTTGTGCGAATCATATTTTGCTTAATGGCTGGGTTTATATTCGTAATGTATAGGTGCCCCCTCGAACTTGGTGAGTGATCTACATCCTAAAAATGCTCACCATTTTCCATAATACATTTGTTATTGGTTGAGGTATTGTTATTGTAGTTGTTGTTGTTAGCTGAAAATCCTTTGTTGTCATTGTACAACTTTAGCTCACCCTTCTTTATTAGAGAATCACTTATTTTAACACCATTTTCAATAATTTTATCGAATGATGGAGGACATTGACTTGGATACAGAAGTTCATCTTGTTATTCAAGTTATTGATAAAAATATCCTTTTTCTCCTTCTCTGGTACACTTCTAGGATATTTAGCATAGATTCTCCTCCATCTTTGGAGAAATGTTAAAAATGCTTCTCCATTGCGTTGTTCGATATTGCATAGGTCTATCATAGTAACCTCATGTTTGATGTTATATAAATATTGTGTGACAAACTTGGTTACTAATTCCTCAAATGTCTTGATTCTAGGTGGTAATTTAGAAAACCACTCCATCGGTTGTCCACCTAGACTCCCAGGGAATAATCTCATTAGGTATGGTTGTTCGTAAAGGAATTCCACACTTAGAGTGCAAAAATCTCTAATGTGATTTTGGGGATCTGTTGTACCCATGTATTTATCATACTTAGGGAATTCTACATTTGGTGGAAAAGGCACCATATACAAACTCTTATCAAATGGAAAAGGACAAATGCCCTCTAAGGTATACCTCTTTTTGGAGGTTCCTCTTTCTGGCTCATTTAGTTGTTGTTGAAGAGATTGAATGTGTTTGTTTAAATACCCTATAGGATTTACCTCATCTTCATTGTGCTTTAGTTTTGAAACATCATAGTCATGAGGCAACTTAACTCCCATTTGTGCTAAGGTCATGAAGTACCTTTCTTTGTCTATTTCAAGCACTCTCTCCGTAAGTTTTTGAAACAGAGGACATTTGTTTAGCTTCCTTTACCTTTTCTTATGTTATTTCCTCATCTTCAATATCATTATTGTCATTTTTATTCTTGGCCTTAGCCTAATCATTCTTTGGTTGCTCCATATTTGGTTGATTTCCTTGTGTTTGGTTTGTGTTGGAGTTGATCAACTTGTTGGATTTGATTCTCATGTGGTTGAGGTAGATTTATCTCTTGAAGCACGGTTTCTTCTATTTTCACTTTACCGTTATGATCTTGGAATATTTTGAAATGGTGAGACCTTGTCCTTGCAGGCATGAAATTATTTTTTGGGTCACATCTTGAGTTAAAGTCTTCTTGATGGTATTGGTTTTAAAAAACTTGGTTGAGTTTACCAAAACAAGTGATATGGTTAAGTTCCGATGATGGTTTGTCCAAAATGAAGCGTGTCCTAGGATGAATTCTAATAGAGAAAGATCTATCTCTATGATGAAAACTTAAGATGGATCTTGATTCTGATGGTTCTAAGAAAAGGATCTGTAATCCTTGATGACAAACTTTTCAAAATCGAAGATCAGGATGATTTGACGACACTTAAAAATTGATGTTGTTTAAATAGAACAACGAGGATTATCAACTTGTTTGAAGGTATGCCAATGACTGATTTTTAAACCTATTTTTTATTGAGAAGAACCCTACTCCAAAAAGGGTATCCAAAAGGTATTTTCAGTTTGTGTTTTTGGTTTTTAAATGATTAGATTATTCTGAATGACAGGATCATTAAAACATAAAAAAGCATGCTCGATAACATTAAGTGTATGTTCTCAAACCATTTCCACAAGTATTTTACAAAGAGAACAATTCAAACAATCTACGTAAGGAAAGTTTTGTTTTCAATGAACAATAAGGTAAGCTTGCTACTTAACCAGGCTATATTTAGTATTCCTTCATAAAAATTTGAGTTTACCTCCCTTTTACAGGAGCCTCCCACCACCATAAAGATAGAGTTTTGCGCAATTCTAAAAAAATTACTATAGGAGGGCTATTTCTCAAAATATTTCTATCATTCAACCCATTAAGGAAGGATTCATTTTATTTTAAAGTGGATCAAGTGGCCATAATTTTTTGGCTTTATCCCACTTGGGTCATTCCCTCTCACCGACCTCGAAAGGCAAATCTCGAGAGGCAGTTCTGGTATGGCTAAAAATGCACTAAATGAAATTGAAAGAAGATTAATATAGGTCTGGTATTTTGATCACCTAAAATAGGTGAGAGCGTATCCCTACTATCTTTTGTCTCCAAACACATATAGAACACGATTCATTTTTCAACCTTATCTAGCTAGGGGGATCTTGATAGGTTTGGCGTTTTGATCACTAATATAGGTGAGAACATAGGCCTACTATCTCAGTCCACAACCACAAAAGGTATTTTTATGATTATTTTATGTTTTGAAAGTAAATTTCCATAAGATTTAATTTCAAATGAAATAAAGGTAACACCAAATATTTAAGAGTTTATGAGTGTGCACCTTTGACAATTATTGCACATTTTTTATTTTATTTTACCATTTACCTTTTTAGTAATAGCTCCAACTCCTTAGCATCCTCAGTAGCTTCCACAAATGTTAGTCTCAACACATACAATGCAAAGTTATGGAAATTGACAATATTTGTGAATAAGTCAAATTCACAAAGGATAAGTACTCAAATTGATTTATACTCGATATTTAGCTTGATATATGCTAATAAGTTGAGCATATCTATCATTGATTTCTTTGCATATGTATATGTCCTGTTGATAGCCTTTTGAGCATAATGACAAGAAGGTCTATAAATAATCTCCCTTAGTTTCCGAATCTTTGCCATCTGCAATTCATCATAAAACACAAATTAGCTCTCTTAAAAAAAAAACAATTATATCAGATTCAACATCAATCAAAAGCAACACAATTTGAATTAGAAGCGATGTTCTTTGCTTTAAAAGCGATGTAATTTTACTTAAAAGTGATGTAATTTTGCTTAAAAGTGACACACTTTAAATCTGTCAGCACTTGCAACAAATATCGAGAATGACAAAGAACAACTTTAATGCAATGTTGTAGATCTTTAAAAGTGATGTATGGTCTTTTAAATGTGAAGAAATTGAACTCAAAGGCGATGTGATTGAGATCATATGTGATATTATTTAGCTTAAAAGTGATATTATTATGGTCAAAAGCAACATTATTTGGTTTAGAAGCGAGTTTCTTTAGTGCAAACGTGATATTCCTTAGCTTAAAAGTGACGATATTCTGCTCATAATCAACTTTCTTTATGGTAAAAGCGACAATTTTTTTGTCAAAAGTAATTTTTTGCGTATTTCCTGTAACCTGATGCTGCAAATTTGCAAACAAAATCTCAAAAACTTGTTAAAATTAGTGAGGTGTGGCCCCCACGGTGGGCACCATTTGTGTGTGTAATTTGAATACTAAAAACCTACATGAAACATTAATGTGACATTTCAAATCAAATCAAAATACAAGACTAGCTTAAAGCAATGAATTGAAAGCAATCACGAGCATTCTATGACTCTCTACTTCTAGGGACATGATCCAAGCTCTCAACTGCAAGTTAGATTCTTAAGCGACAACCTAAAAAATGAGATTATGAGATGAATTAAGCTATGATGAATGTCAATGCTATGCTAGATGACCAAGAACATTAAGATGCAATTACAATTTTCTATTATAGCAATGCTAAAAAATGAAGAATTGGTATACAAACCATCGTTATGCCTATGCTTTTGATGGAAGTGGACGCCCAAACCAGCATTGTGTCTTTGCTAAAATGATAGTGGATGCACAAACTGGCATGATATAATTACTCCAAATGAAGGTGGATCCTTTTACTCTAATTATGCATCCTATTTATAGGATTTCCCAATGGGTAGGGGTGAGTTTGATTAACCATGATCAAGGTATGAGTTGAGGTTAAGTTTGATGATGTGTCCCCTTTGAATGGACAAGATCCCTTTTAAAGATTAAATGGTCAAGATTTCAAAGCCTCTTAGTGATCCATGTGCACTTGGTTCTCACCTCCCATTGGTTCATTTGATTTTGTCATGTAGTGGTAGGTGAGACTTTTTAGGAGGAGTTAATTCAAATTAATTAATTAAATTAGACATGTATGATATTTGAATGTGTTGGATTTAATTAATTAATGAACTATGTAATCAAACATTTAATTCAATCACATAATTAATTGATTTTGATTTAATTAATCAAAATGGCTTGATTTTAATCATGTTTGCTTTTTGACCATTTTTATGCGGATACAATACAAATCAATAAATCAGTTTAAAAAAATGTAACTTTTCATTCCAGCAACTTCATTGGATATTCTCTTAAAGACCAACCTCTTGGCATATTTGAGCTACATAGTTTGAAGACAATGTAGGTGGGATGCAAAATTTGTAAGAAGAAACAATTTTTGAGAAAGGAGATCAAAGTAGTTTTAGAACTTAATGCAAAGGAGCTTCATTACTTTGCAAGACTTAGGGATTATTTCTTCATGCGTCTTCTTGTTTATTGGCTTAATCTCGAGCATTTCATGTGGATGTGTAAGTGACATACATTGCTTTCCTTTGATCATTTTGTGTGTTACTCTTGATTATTAACATAGAATCAAGCCTATGTTACAACAATGTTTCCATGATTGGGAATTGCATTTGAAATGTTTACTTTATGGCTCTGTCACTTCTTCATGTTTGCATCTATGTTGTTTATAAGGAATTGGTGCGAGTCAATCCCTTTGGTTATTAAAGTGCCAATCTAATCAATTTTGTATTTAACATAAGCTCATAATACATTTAAAGCTGTTGGGACGGGTCTTTCCCTTGCTAAAACTTTGAAAGATCTCTGGTTTTGGTTTTTTTTACCTATGTTTTTATCTGGTGATGTTTTAATCATGTTGAAATTCTTCCCTCATTTTGGCATTCTTTTGATTCTAGAGTGAACCTTCAATTGTTGTAACATTTTCTAGAGATTATTTGATTGATCTCTCAAAGCATGCAAAAGTTCCTGACATTCTTTTATTCACACACCAAGATTGATAATGATGATTCAAAAGAGACAATTGTAACAAGTTCTCAAGTATATGTAAATGAGAAGCATCCATATATTACTTAGTAAGAAGATTTATTTCAATAAGGACCTCTATTCTTCCTAGCATCAAAGAAGCAAAGTCAAATAGCTACAAATTTCCTTATTAAAAAACAATCTCTCAGACATTAAAGCTTGTATCCAATATTTGTTTTTGTATGCATAATAATTAGTTGATGGCTTCATCCCGTTATGAAAAATAGCTCTGTTTTCTAGTGTAGGAAATATAATTTAACGTGCTTAATTTCAAATCTTTCTAAACATAGAACATCTTAAAAAACAAATTCAGATGCTTATGTTTGAAGTTATACTCAAATCGCAGGTAAATAATTAGCACCGTGCTCTTGTTCGATCAAAATAAACTATAGGAAAACATCTATAATTAAATATATTCTAGATACTATTTAAACAAATTCAACTTACTTATATGTTTAGACTTTTGGACATGGCTGATTTCTAGAAGCATGGTATAGATAGATATATGTTTACAGGTATATGTTGAAATTGTTAAAACATTTAATGTAGGTTATCAGTTGTATGCTTCTCTACATTACATAATCTTCAATAAAATAAAATAACCAGAAAATATGGTCTTTACTTGATTTAATTTCATTGATGGTGGTTGTCATTGTTATTAGGTTGTCTTGTTAACCTTAGCTTTGATGAATATGATCTTCCCTTTATAGAAGTAGGGATATAAAGTGCTTATTTTAGTAACACTAGACCACAATGTACAATTTTATAAGTTGAGCTTGTTATGATACTATATTATAGTCAATCAAGATGTTCAAATGTATAATATAAACTTCCATAGACTTTACTAACAATAATTAATGTTGTTAGAGTCCTGGCTAACACTTTGATCCTAATCATCCTTGTAGCCCGTGACTCGAAAATGATGTTCTTAAATTATTATCTTTTTGATAACTAGATTACCTTTCCTTGTGCTCAAATTGCTATTTTTTAACCTCATTATCCTACATATTCATTGTTTATCGCTAATTTTACTTATCGCATGTTCCTGCACCAAGTTGAGTGTTGTAAAGAGTAACCTAATTAAAGAAATCATAAATGTGTTTTTAGGGATAACCTTTATTATGGATTAGTAGTGATATTATTATAGTATAGAGTATTACTTTGTCTTAAGTTTTGGAATCAATGTCAAGCTATTAACTAAACCTAGATTTTCATCACTGTTTAACCTAGTGAGTGGTAGCCAACAAAGAATCTGTCAGGGAATCAGACCCTAGAAATGGTTGCATGTGTACTTTCATGATTTTATAAATAGATGGTTGAAATTGAATGAGTTGAACTTCAAAGACTCTAAGCTTGATGTAGGAAAGTTCATTAGTGATGAGCCCCCAAGACTTATGTCTGTCCCTTAGGACTTGTCTTTAAAGATTTAAATGAAATTATTTCACTTCTTCTCAATGATATTAGTTCTCCACCACTCTTTACTAATTTATATGTAACTACTCTTTACTAATTCAAATGTAACTACCTTTTTAATTCATCTAGAAAAGATATTGATGAAGGTTATATTTATGATCATGTATCTAAATTTTAATGGATCTTATGTCATGCATCTAGTTGTGTAGGCATGTGTGCAATTACAGGTATAGGGACATTGTGAATACAATGCAGGAACAAGAAAGTGAAAACTCAAAGATGAAGCGATATTTTTTTGTTACTTGAACATGACAATAAACTTCCATTCTAAGTATTCTTTATCCTCTTGGCTACTAGTTACATGATATTATAACAAGTAGGATTGTACTTTGTTGCTTTAATTAATATAGTGCATTATTGTTTTATTTATTTATTTATTATGTATGTTTTAGTGCATGTTTTTCCTCGTTTTGAGGGTTCCTTGGTAAAGCATTACAATAATCACCAATATAATGAAAATATTACCTCTCATTCTTATCACGATTCACACCAATGTTGTTGTGTTGAGTTAAATAGTTGTTTTTAACCAAAATCCATGGAATATTTATTATTATCATGATTATAACCACACAATTAATTATTCCATTCAACCAAATTTTCAACATCTACCTTTTGAGGCTAACAAATAATTGCATTATTTAAATCTTATTGCAACTCTACCTCACTTCAACATCACTCTTCAAATCGTTTGATTATTTTACTCTAACATTTTACTTCAAGTCCCTTGGTGCTTGATCTAGAACTTCACTTTTATCTTCAAGCTCAAATCTAGTTTTTGTTAGAAGATATAATGCTACTACTTCAAGTGGTCCTTCTTCATTCCATGGTTTTAAGAGTGTTTTCCTTCGTTGATTTTGAACCTCATAGGTATTATCTCTACCTCAATGGATTACATTCCTATCATATTTACAATGCCTACCTAGCACCAAATGATATGTGTCTATTGGCTTTGGATCACAAAGAACTTTGTCCACATATTGTCCAAGAAACAAGGCAAGATTTATCCACAAGTACACTATGACTCTTCTTTAACCAATAAATCATATATGGGTTAGCTTTTGGAATGCAAGAAATCTATAATTTATCAACCATTTTTGTACTTTCTTGATCATTAATAGATCCGTCATCTATGATTATCTTGGACACTTTGTCCTTAAATTTGCATTTTGTTGAAAATACGCTCTTCGTCTGCCAATTGGATTTGAGGGTTTCTTTTTTCTCCACATATTTTTTTTTCTCCACATATTAAGTTTCTTCTCAACATAAAGTTCTCCTATGACTCAACTTCAACTTTATGTAACCACGTGTTTTCTTCTTCTTAGGTTACCATCACCCTTTTGGAGTTTTGAGGCTAATCAATGGCCTTACGAGCTTAATAAAAAATACAAAAATTTGAGGAATTCCACTCTCCAACATGTGGTTGTCCTCATCCTCTACCTTTAAAGCATCCCATAACTCCAAATTCAACCTTCACATTCATGCCTTCTTTTGGGTCTTCAGTAATGGTAAGTTCTAAAGAAACCCCCTTTCCCTTATTTTGATTAGTAACAACCCTTTTACTCACTATATTTTATTTTTTTTATTTTTTCTTAGCTTAGTTTCTCTTTAGCCTTTAAGACATATCCATATGCCTCATCTATAGTAGGAAATTTAAGCAATGCAATCCCATCTTGAAGTTAAAACTTGAGTTGATTCACATAGTGTGCTATTGCTTGCTCTTCACTTTTTAGTATGTCCACCCAAATTTGAAGCTTAAAAAAATGTTTTGTATAAGTTTGTACTAACTAATCTCTTTGTTTTAAATTTTAAAATTCTTTAAACACTTTTTGTTGGCGATTCAAGGCTAATAATCAAGCTCTCAGATGTTTCAACATTTTAGGCCAAAGTCAAAAATTTTCTCCCTTGTCTCTTTCTTGAACTCTACTCCTTTTCCCACCACAGAGCTATATGTGAATTCAACTTTGAAGCATCATCTTAAATTATGTCTTCTATCTCAAAGTGTTGAGAAATAGCTTCATTTAGATCGAAGCAAATAACTAAATTAACGCATGCACGTGTATATGCTAGAATGAAATATATATATATATATATATATATATATATATA
>MU228063.1:699866-761776 GCA_018584345.1 Thuja plicata | reverse complement strand
ATCTTACATTTTAAAAAATGAATTGTTAATTGAAATGTAGGGGGTAAATAAAATGCTCTCCTTTTATCCTTAGATACACAAATGAAGGATCCAAATTGATTAATCCATAATGGAAGGATCAATGCATAAATGAATCAATCATTCATAAATAAGAGCTAAGAGGAAGATATTAAATACCCGTTTATTTATTTGAATGTATAATAGATTTAGAAAGATTGATAAATTTAATTGAAATAGATAGGAGAAAAGTACTAACCTGGAAATGTTGCAGATCTGAAGAATGTTGTTTTTGGGGGTCTACACTCAGTTTCTGGAAAATCTGAGACCGGTTCTGGAATAGAAACGCAAAGACGAAGAGAACCCATAAATGTTTTTCCATTCTGACACAGTTCTGATTTGTACCCTCAAGTCAATGTCACCATTGACCTAGAATTTCTGACTCCGACCTAGGGCAGAATTGACCTAAAAAGTCTTAGTCTGAAATTTTGTTTTCAGATCCCAAAAGTTTTTCGAAAAGGGTATCTAAATTTGCACTCCGATCTACTGTTCCAAACCTGTACCTGCAAGAAAAATGGTTTGTTTGTTGGGGGGGGGTTTGCCTTGGTCAAACCCCAGTTTTGGAATTAACCTCAAAGTATAATTGAAATTGCATAAGTAAAAACAAAGTAAATGCACAAATTCACCTTGCTTGTAGAAGTCCTTGTGGCAGATTCAAATCCGTGAATCCACAAGTATGTATGCACCAAAAAGGATGTAGAATGTAGAATGTATGATGTCTTCAATCAATTTCTTGTAGATCTTCAACACCAATCTTGAATGGGTTTTTGAATTGGTAGAGGCTTTGAGGATTGTGGATGGAGAAATCTTCAACAAGAGGGCTCCATGGAGCTTGAATCCTTCAATGGCCACCAATGGATCTCCTTGATGAAAATGAGTGCTTGAGAATGGATGAATGCTTAAATGGCTACTTGGCTTGCTTCAAATCTTGCTTCTTCACCTTTGGATCTCACTCTTTAAGTCTTTGAATTCTTGCAATTATTCTTGATGATCATGGTTCTTAGTTAGAGAAAATGAGAGGGAAAAGCTTCCTTTTATATGAAACTAGGGTACAATCTTCTAGAGAGGCCGATATAGGAGAATTAAATTCCAATTAGACCCATGCCGCTAGAAGAGGACCTATATTATATATAATTTAAGATTTGTTGTTCCGAAGACTGAAACAGCCGACCCAAAAGCGGGAATTAACTTTTTCCAAAGACCGACATCTGGAAACCCTAAAA
This sequence comes from Thuja plicata, assembly GCA_018584345.1. Classification (NCBI taxonomy): domain Eukaryota; kingdom Viridiplantae; phylum Streptophyta; class Pinopsida; order Cupressales; family Cupressaceae; genus Thuja; species Thuja plicata. The sequence continues at coordinate 760,496 of MU228063.1, read as the reverse complement.
TTCTAGAATTTGAATCTTGGGCCTGGAAAAGGTTGATTGTGACCTAGGTCAAGGTCGAGGTTGACCTTGAACCAAAAAGGTCGACCTTGACCTTGAGGTCAAAGTCCCATTTTTTCAGTCTGAGGTACCAGAAATAGGTTAGAAAAAGTGGAAATGGGGTAGAACAGGGGGAAAAAGCCAGATCTAAATCAGGAACCCATTCAAGGCGCTTAACATGACCCCAAACCACTTACTCGGAAGGCTAAACCAGTCTACAATGGAAGTGCTTCCATTTTCTGACTATACATACATACATACATACATACATACATACATACATATATATATATATATATATATATATATATATATATATATATATATATTCAATTAATGATCGCATATATATAAATATGATGAACTTAGTGTTAATGTATAAGTCGATTGGCAAAATGTTGACAATTATGGTAGAATCGAGTGTATCAAATATATTTGATACTCATCCTCAATGTTTTAATGTATCCATGATACGTAAGACCAAACACAATACATTGTATTGTTATCGATGTTTAAGTTAAAGCACGATAGTTATAATATGAAGTGTTATGCCTACGTAGAGTCATGACCCTATGTGGCATAAGCCATGTATGGTCATGCCTCTACATAGACATGACTCTTCACTATAATACATAGGTATTTAATATCTATGCTTGTTGTTAGAATCAATCAATCAAAAGTGGTAATTATATTCTACAACAAGCATTCGATAATAATAAATCTGCATTATTCATGTGTATTTAATCTCAACAATATTATAGCGAGACTGAGATAAATTCTGGAAATAATAGAATTAAAGACTATTGATTTTTATCTATCATAGGTCCATATTCCTTAACATAGTATCAAAGTCAAATTGATAGAGAATAATAAAGATAGTGAATTCTTGAATTAGAATATCAGATTTACATTCAGAGTTAGAAGAAGAACAATCACGGTGAACGGTGTTAGAGTGAAGGATAGACTCAAAGGCGCCTCCAACTTTGTCTCATGGAAAATTTGAATAATAATAATTCTTCAAGAACTTGAATTAGATTCATATATATAAGAAGACAAAAGAATGCCCGAAGATGGAGAAAACATGGAAAAGATGCAATAACAAGGCCAAGAAGATAATTATTGACGTTGTTAAAGATCACATTCTTCCAACTATAGCCAAATTAACAATGGCTTATGAAGTATTCAAAACCATCCAAACTACATATGAGATCAACAATACAAGCAAGTTGCTTACCCTAAAACAACAACTAATGAATATCAAAATGAATTAAGGGGAAACAATTACATCATATTTTTTGATAATTTCCAAATTGAAAGATCAACTTTATACTATTGGAAATGTTGTAGATGATCAAGAACTTTCCCTTATTGCTCTTAGAGGGTTACCAATCTCTTGGGAATCTTTTATCCAATGCATTAGCGGTCGACCGTCTCTACCTAAGTTTGATCAACTCAGAAACTATTGCACTCAAGAAGAATCTCGACTAATCTAAGAGGAATAGTTCCAAATAAAGATGGAGAAATTCAAGCATTACATGCTAATTCAAACAACAAACGAAAAAAATGATTTTAAAGGAAAGAGAGGAAATACTAAACAACATTACAAAAACAGAGATCTCTCTAAGATCCAATGCTACAAACGTGATAAGTTTGGTCACACTCACAGGTTCTGTCCGAAAAGGAAGAAAACTCAAGCAACAATTACTGAAATCAAAGAAACGAAGAATTCTCTAATCTTCTTAGCCTTATCAAGTGAACTAAACTCAAATAAGAGCACCTGGATAATTGATAGCAGAGCATCAAGGCACATAACCAGGTTCAGAGATCAATTCAAAACTCTTGAAGGACACTCAACTGAAGAGGTCACAATTGGTGATAATTCCACCTATATTGTGAAAGGAATCAGGACCTGTTCAATTAAACTAAGAGCCAAAGTTACATTGCAATTAAAATATGTTCTCTTTATACCAGGAATCAAGAGAAACTTGGCCTCTATTTCAAGTCTAGCTGATCAAGGATATCGTGTCACCTTTCATGAAGATAAAGTTCTACTTTCACCTAAAATTGCTAACATTAAGAATGTCATTTCAATAGGATCTAGAGATGATAGTTTATAAAAACTATGTAATGATAAAAAAACATGCACTAAGTCACAAAGTATCAAATTGTAATGAAATGTAGCATAAAAGGTCAGGTCATCTTCGATATAGTGCTTTACCTACTATAGGAAAGATCAGTACAGGTTTACCTCATCTGAAAACTGAACATGCTGGAATTTGCAAAGGTTGTGCCCTAGGAAATAACTCAAAAGGGTCTTTTCCTTCAAGTGAACACAAATCAAAAGTTGTACTAGAACTTGTCCACACTCATTTATGTGGTCCAATGTCAATACCCTCACTAGGGGGATTTTTGTATTACATAATCTTTGTTGATGATTACTCTAGGAAAACATGGATATATTTCCTAAAACTAAAAGAATCAAATGAAGTATTATTGAAGTTCAAAGAATTTAAAGCACTAGTGGAAAATCAAATTGGAAAAAAATAAAGACCCTAAGATCAGATAATGGGGGTGAATATATCTCTGAAAACTTTAAGGAATTTTGCATTTATGCCAGGATCAAAAGAGAGTGTACAATACCTTACAATCCTCAACAAAATGGAGTAGGATATAGAAAAAATAGAACTATCATTGAAGCTGCCAAAGCCATGATGCATGATCAAAACATACATATTGCATTATGGGCTGAAGCATCAAATATAACTGTGTACATTCAAAATAGATGTCCTCATTCTATCTTAGAGAATATAACACCTGAAGAAGCATTTATAGGGAATAAGCTAGACTTAAGCCATCTAAGAATTTTTGGTTGTCCCGTATACATTCACGTTCCTAAAGAAAAAAGGGCCAAACTAGAACCCTCCGGGAAGAAAGGCATATTTGTTGGCTATAGTGAAACCACTAAAGGATACATAGTCTATATTCTGGGACAAAGATCTATCAAAAACAGTAGAGATGTAAAATTTGAAGAAAACACTGCTTATAAAGATGCAAAAGATGATCCAATCATAGAATTAGATGAAGATTACACAATTGAGAATCAAAGGGAGAATATCATAGAAGATCATGAACCTCCACCATCTAACCTTGATAATATTGAAGTTCCTAACAACAAGAAATGGCCACTATGGGTAAGAAAGATGATTGAATAAAATAATGCGGAACCTAATGAAATCTTTAGAGAGAATAAGAAAACAAGAAATCAAACATGCTATGTTGCACTCCTGACTGAGCTTACAAAATATGAACCATCAAATGTTGAAGAAGGCTTTATCATGTCAAGATTGGAAAGATGAAATGATTGAGGAATACCAATCTATCCTAAAGAATGATTGAGGAATACCAATCTATCCTAAAGAATGATGTTTGGGATATTATACCCAGACCAAAAGACAAATCAATTGTCTCTTCAAAATGGTTATTCATAATCAAATATGCACTAGATGGTAGTATTAAAAAACACAAAGCCCGATTTGTTTCCAGAGGCTTTTCTCAAAAGGCTGGAATTGATTACGAAGAGACATTTGCTCCAGTTGCCCGATATATTTTTGTAAGAACCATTATTGCCATTGCAACATCTAAAGGATGGAAGATACATCAAATGGACATAAAGACAACTTTTTAATGGTGTAATTGAAGAAGAAGTATACATAGAACAACCTGAAAGCTTTGCTACACATGCCAAAAATATCCATGCGTGCAAATTGAAGAAATCTCTCTACGGTCTTAAGCAAGCCCCTAGGGCATGGTATGAAAGAATAGACATCCATCTCTCCAAACTAGGATACTCCAAAAATGTAGCAGATCCTAACATGTACTTCAAAATATCAGATGGTGATATGTTAATACTAGTTCTCTATGTTGATGACTTACTAATAATAGGCGAAGATAATCTTATTGCAAAATTCAAACAAGATCTTGTGGCTGGATTTGATATGAAGGATCTAGGGCTTCTACACTATTTTCTAGGCCTAGAAGTATGGCAAAAGGAAGACTATATTTTCCTAAATTAAGGAAAGTACACCACTGACATCTTGACCAAATTTGGAATGATCGAGTGTAAACCAATAGCTACTCCGATGGAAACAAATTTTCATAAGATTAAAAATGAAGCAAAAGATTCAAAACCAACATATCCTACATACTATAGACAGATTATTGGATCAGTTATGTACTTGGTAAACACTCGCCCTGATATTTGTTATGCTACTAATGTGTTAAGTCATTTCATGTGCGAACCTAAGAAGATCCACTTAATGGCTGCTAAGCATATTTTGAGATACTTGCGAGGTACTATTGGACTTGGTCTAAAGTATGAGAATATTGAGATTCAACTCCAAGGGTATTCTGATTCCGATTGGGCAGGCAGTTCCATTGATCATAAAAGTACTACAGGATGTTGTTTCAGTCTTCGATTGACTATGATATCTTGGTTTAGCAGGAAACAATCTGCAGTCACTCAAAGTTCCACTGAAGCTGAATATATGGCTGCTTCAATGGGAGCTCATGAAGCAGTATGGCTAAGAAATTTACTTCTTGGACTATTTGGGAAACCCTTGAATCCCACTGTGATTCATTGTGATAATCAAAGTTGCATCAAACTTTCAATAAATCCAATTTTTCGTAATCGATCCAAGCATATAAAAATTCCTTAAACCATTACATAAGAGATATGGTAGACAAAGATGATATCAAATTGGTTTATATCAGCACTAAAGAGCAAAATGTTGACATTTTCACCAAACCCCTTGCCAAGTTGAAAGTAGAATACTTCAAAGGTAAACTTGGTATGACTAAATTATAATTGAAATTTCTGAGATTGAATCTCAACCATATGTACTTTAATATATTTATGAATATTTTAATATTGCAATATTATATCTGCGTGTTATGAAAGGTGACGATCTTTTAAATGATATATGTGTGAGGTTACTATTGTTAGATGACGACCTCAACAATAGTTTGACCTATTATCAATATTGACTACATTAAGTTGATGTCCCAGATATCTTGATACAATTTTTTTATCACTAAGTGTTAATCTGAGTTGTGTCAGAGACTGTGATAAAAATCATATCATGATTGACTCCATTGAGTTTTTGTCTCAGACTGTGCTGGATATCATGATATTGAGATAATTCTTGACTTATTATTATGACAAACTTCATTGAATTATTGTCCTGAAATGTGTCGGAGGTCATAATGATTTGTGTGTCAAGATGGACTATGTATGTCCGAAATTATACCTGTGATATTGGAGACTTCATTGTCATCCTAGGATCAAGGTTATTACTTGATAGACTTCATTTTAGTTGTTGTACTAAATTAACAGATGCACATGTATATGCTAGAATGATATATATATACTAAACTGCATTACAAAATTCATAAAGCCATCCACTTTAGAAAAATCTTAAAAATTCTCCACATCTACAAAATCGGTTCGAGAAATAGCTAACCCACAATTCTAGTTGAGACGACAAGGCTAGATCAGAGAACGACTTGCATTTGAAGGGTCAGATGGGTTGATCATTGAATCCACTATTTCAGGATGAGTTGGTTGGCATGAAAGGAAGAACTTAAATCAAGGGGCCCTCTTGTTAGACGAGGCCAAGTTTTTCATCTAGCTTAGATTCCGCCACTACCCTTGTTGAAAGACCTTAGAATCAGTTGATTGCGCCTTCAAACTATGGAGAAGCCTCATGCACATCACCATAAACACAATAGTACATCTCCCTTTCGTATTTGACACTATAAAATATTTTAGGAAGCCCCCTTGCTAAAAACCCACTGCTTGCTATAAAAAAAACAATGCTAAAAACAATTGATGCATAGACTGCTTTTGCCACAACAATTGATACATAGTTTTTGCCACAAAAAAATGAGTATTCCGGAACAAGACACCACCAAAATTACCAGCATACAAAATGAGCCTGTCTAATTTCAGTAGCTTATGAAATTTCTCGGACATGGGATTTCTGCGAGAAGTTTTATCTCCTTTTGGTACGACTTAAAAAGTTTGTAAACTGTCAAGTATTCGAAGTAGTATACCAGAAAGATTGGACATGGCTGAGAACAGCATGCTTTTGTATTTCGTACCTCGATCGTTGCAGCTCAATATGAGCAAAAACAACACCAACGTGAAGCCCAACAAAGAGAGTTTGAACTTATTTGCAAGCGATTCTAAGAAGAGGAGGAGGAGGAAGGAGGAGGAAGATGAGGATTATCCTTACAAGAAAGTAAAGAAAAATAAGAGTAATGAATATGATGAAGTTTCCCAAGAACTTAATATGCCTTCAGCCAGTTTTTACCAGTTGGAGGATCTCATAGCTGGTTTTTTGAGCAGCAGAGGACTTTCAAATACACTAGCATCATTTCTTTCAGAAACCCAGCATGTATGTAGAGAAAAATAGATTTGTACTTTCCTTCTGACTTATATAGATGAATTTAACTTTTATTTTTTGTAATTTTTTTTTTCTGTTGGATTTGTTTGGGTTTTTGAATTTACCAAAAACCGTCTTTGGCGTCCGGTACGCATTTGAATCTTTCACTGTGTCCGTAGAAGAACACGATTACGGCATTCTCAGTTTTAATATCGGAATTCACCACTTGATCATGGAGGGCTTTTCGCCTTCCAAGATTTGAACCTTGGTCTTTTACGGGAGAAGTTCAACTTCTTACAGTTTTTTGGTGGTTATATTTAAACGTAATGCGTCGGTAACCGTTTTTATATTTATATTTGAAAACGGAGCCCCCGGCTCTGTCCCTGCAGCTACATTCGTTGTCTTCTGGTGACTTCCATGTGGACCTTCCATGGCACTTTTTTAAAAGCGTTCAACGTGCATATTTTATTGTTACTTCAGTGGTTTGGGCAGAGGGTTCTCAGTTTTCAAATAGATGGGGCAAGCCGCGCGTGTGTGTTCGGTTCTGCACTTTCGGTATGCCCTGTGTGTGCTGTGGTGCGAGTTTACTTTCCATCGGAACACTGTTAGGGCACGCACACAATGTGTTAGTCATAATGCCTGCCATTGTCAAATTCTGGGAAAATAGTAGCAGCGAAGATGAGCCATATATATGATTTCTAAAATTTATATTGTGCTGGTTGGCGCAGTGATGGAATGCCGATCCACTTTATTAGGATACTGAATTTGAGTTTCAATGTGGAGCAACCATTCAGCAGGGATGCACGCTTCTTGCCAGAGGTCATGGAGATTCAAGGGATAAGCCAAGTCACATGACAAATCATCCAAACTGGTCAAGGGATAAGCCAAATCACATGACAAATCATCCAAACTCCGTGATTGATAAAAGCCCAACAGTCTCTCTTGTGTAAACACAAGAGAGATTGGCTTGCTACAGAGCAGTTTTTTGCCAGGTTGCCATTGATTCGACCTTGCACACAGCATCGGTCACGTTACATTATTTTCCTGTCCATCCAGTATTAAATAAAATTCTTATCATTAGGTTTTACGTTTGCAGTAATGTGTGCATTTCTTTTTTCAGATAATTAAGTCCATTTGAACGCCTACTAGGGTAGTTAACTCTTAAAACACACACGTGTATGGAATTGTCAAGTGCAAGCCTCCCAAGATTTGAACTTAGGTCACAGGGGCAATGATCGGCCCAACTTGGGGCATTGTGGCAGTAATATAGGTTACAGAAACTTCTATGCTTTCAAAAGTTAAAAAAACCGTCATCATGCCTTAATGTTTCCCTCGTGCTAAGCATTCGCAAAACTTGAGCCAAGCCGAACTGAATATGAACATTCATAGGGGTGCTATCTGCAGGCTTGCATAATTTAGAAGGGAACTCAAAATATTCTTGTTTGTTCCATCTATATTAACTCGAAAAATCAGGTTTTCTTTCCCAAAGTGTAATGCAAGTATTGTCTGCTTTTCAGGAATTCACCAGGAAGGCACAAAAAGTAAAGATGGAAGATATGTACCATAGTTACTGCAACAAAATATGGTGAGTTTATTGTTGCTTCTTTTGTTAGAATCTTTGTAAGTAATATTTCTTTCACTTGCCATATTTTCCCTCTTTGAAGTTAATGCATCAAATGGGTGGAGGATGATCATTTCGCTTCCTTGGTGTTTGATTTTTTCATAAGGCATATGCAGGCTAGGAAAAAATTAGATCATTGCCAATGCACCCATTAAGGAATTCTCAAACTGGAGCTCAAAGATATAAGCATTCCACTCCAATGAAAGGGAAAGGATTTTAGATCCAAATGTGAATCCTTACATATATATGTACGAGGTTACCTTTCCGAAGGAAAATACTTTGATAAAATTTTAACTTGTGAACAATTAGGACCTTCTTCATGCCTTCTTGAGGAAAGATTTCTATCAAAGACATGACTTTTTCAGTCCATTAAGATTTATCGAAGAGTTTCTGTTACAAAAGACAGTTTTTAAAAAAATGTCTATGGTGGGATTCAATTTGCTTTTTCCCAAAAGAATGTGTAGCCAACTGTATTATTTTCTGTTTATTTAGTGAGATATGTTGAAGTTTATAGCTGCGAAAGAGTTATTTTCATCCTTACTTATCTTCTTCAAGTGTATCGGTTCTGTGTTGCTCCTATTTCATTCTTATTCTTGCCGTGTGGAGTTTGTGTGTGCGGTTCTTGCCTCTGGCATCGATGTGTAGTTTCTTCCTTGCATCTCTTTGACTTCCTTTCAATATGAAGTCCGTCGCATCTCATGGGAGCCTCTTCTTGTTCTATCTGTTTCTGTCTCTTCCTTGGCGGTGTTGCTTCCTTCTTTTGTGATACTCTTTTTTTTTCGGGAGTTATATTATCTTATCGTTTGCTATTCTCTTCCAAGCGCATATTGTATGTGTTTTTCGGGAGGTGTGTGCTTACTTGTCTATCGTGAGCTGAGTGCTTGCTTGTTCTTTTCGTGAGCTGAGTGTATCCTTGCCTGTTGCAAGCTGGGTGTATGGTTGCTTATCAAGAGCTATTTGAGTGCTTGTCTATCTGACGCTGGCTGGTTGCTTATGTATCGTGAATCATCCGGATTCTTCTTGCTCAATTTTATGGTAATTTTTTTAGAAGACTATTTTGGTATCTTTAAATTCAGAGATTCTGTGTTGTATTCTGCTTCTTAGCAGCAGGACGAATATTGATTGATCAATATTATCAATCATTAGTGTGAAGAGATTGTAATTGCATTGAGATTTAAATAAAAGACTTCATCTTTTGTGGGTTGGGTTGTTTCCCTTGGAGAGGAGGGTTTTTCCTGGGATAATACTGTTGAGTTATTGCTGTTCATCTATTTCTGGTTCAAAATTTAACATGGTATCAGAGCCATGTTTAAGAAAAACGATCCAGAATCAGAAATAGTCGTTATTTCTATTTGCTATTTTTCAGTGATTTTGATTCAGCTTGTAACGATGGTGAACGTTCTGAAAGTAGAAGATAGATTGTATGGGTCATCAAATTTTTCTTCATGGAAATTTAGAATTCTGATATCTCTCGAGGAAAATGATCTTCTTGACTATGTTAACTCTGATGTACCTGAACCTTCTGGAGAATCTGAGAAAGCTATATGAAAGAAGAACAAAATCATGGCCAAGAAGATTTTGATTGATTCGGTTAAAGATCATCTTGTTCCTCTTATTTCTAAGTTGAACTCTGCTAAAGATATGTTTCAAACACTGAAGGGCCTGTATGAATTTAACAACACTAGCAGAGCTCTAGCCCTCCGTCGTCAACTTCTTCATGTTAAAATGGCTAGAGGAGAATCAGCGGTTTCATATTTTATGAAGATTATTACTGAATTAAAAGATCAGCTGAGTGCTATTGGTGAATCATTTGTTGATAAAGATTTGGTGATGCTTGCTATGAATGGTCTTCCTCACTCTTGGGAATCATTCATTCAAGGTGTTAGTGGAAGAGACGATCTTCCTAAATTCGATAGATTGAGGACTGATTGCATTCAAGAAGAATGTAGATTAGAGGCTAGAGGCAATGGTCACAAATATCATCGTGAAGATGACCATGTTCTTGCTACTCATACTTCCAAAGGCAAAGATCAAAGAGGTAATTTCAAAAGGTATAGAGAAAGGAATTCTGATTCAGCTCCTGATGCTAAGAAAAAGGACTTTTCTAAGATTCAATGTTTTAGATGTGATAAGTTTGGACACTTTGCTTGTGATTGTATCTCTAGGCCAAAGCCTCAAGCAATTGTTGCTAATGTTGAGAATTCTTCTCCTCAAAAGGAGTCTAATGATAATTCTGAAGGGTTCTTGTTTATTTCTGCACTCTCCAGTAATTTTCCTACAAATAGTGATACATGGCTGATTGATAGTGGAGCTTCTCGCCACATTACTGGTTATCGTGAACATCTCTTCAACCTGAAAGAAAAAGACTCTCATCTTCAAGTCATCGTTGGTGATGATGCTTGTTATTCAGTGAAGGGTGTTGGTTCTACATCCTTTCAGTTGGATTCAGGCGTACCTCTTCATCTAAGTGATGTTCTATGTGTTCCTGGTATTAAAAGAAATCTGATTTCTATTTCAGCATTAGAAGACAAAGGATATCATGTTGCTTTTGCTGATGGAAAAGTTCTTGCTTGGAAGAACTCAAATTTTCAATCAGCTCGGGTTATTGGTGTTCGCCATGATAGTCTCTACAAACTTTCAGCTCATCCTACTCTTGTCTTGGTTCATGATTCATCAAACTCAAGTGAGTTTTGGCATAAACGTTTGGGTCACTTAAATTTCAAAACATTGTCTTCTATGGAGAAGGTTGTTGATGGTATTCCAAAGCTGAATCAAAATCATGAAGGTGTATGCAAGGGATGCGCTCTAGGTAAGAATATTAAAAGTACATTTCATATTAGTGAAAGTAGAGCTAAGGAAGTCCTAGAGTTAATTCATTCGGATTTATGTGGTCCTATGTCTGTTGCTTCTCTTAGTGGTTGTTGGTATTATGTTACATTTATTGATGACTTTTCTCGTAAGTGTTGGATATATTTTCTTAAGTCAAAAGAATCTAATGAAGCAGTGCTGTCTAGATTTAAAGAATTTAAAGCTCTTATTGAAAACTTGTCTAACAAGAAAATTAAGGTTCTAAGATCAGATAATGGAGGAGAGTATGTGTTTGATTTATTTCATAACTTTTGTATTGAGGCTGGGATTAAGAGGGAGTTTTGCGTCCCTTATAATCCTCAACAATATGGAACAACTGAAAGAAATAACAGGACAATTGTCGAGGCAACAAAGACTATGATTCATGATCAGAGTCCTTAAATGTTTTTATGGGCAAAAGCTTGCAGGACAATTGTGTATATTTAGAATCGCAACCTTCATCATATTCTAGACAATATTACTCCAGAAGAAGCTTTTACAGGCATCAAACCAGACATCAGTCATTTTAAGATTTTTGGTTGCCCTGTTTATATTCATGTTCCTAAAGAGAAAAGATGTAAGCTAGAACCTTCAGGAAAGAAAGACATTTTTGTTGGATATAGTGAGTCTTCAAAAGCATACAGGATTTATGTTTTAGGTCAAAAGCAAATTGAAATCAGCAGGGATGTAACTTTTGATGAAGACGCAACTTGTAATAAATCTAAAGAAACTAACTTGGAACTTGAGTCAAAAGATATTGAGCCTTCTCAAGACATAGACATGACTGTTACTAATCCACCTTCAGAGTTTTAGAGGGAGCATACAGATTTAGAAGAGTTTGCTGATCCAATTGATCGAGTTGATTCTTTTGATAATTCAGCAGGTCCAAGTAATGTTTCAGCTAGTAAGAAAAGACCTCTATGGGCTATAAACACCATGGAAGAGGCTGAAAAATATGCAGCCCCTCGTGACATTTTTAGAGAGAGTAAAAGGCCTCACAAATTTGCAAATTATGTGTCTTTGATGAGTCACATCATTGCTTCAGAACCATCTAATTTTGAAGAAGCTTCAAAACAGCAAGTGTGGAAGGATGGCATGATGGAAGAGTACCAATCCATCATCAAGAATGATGTATGAGACATTGTTCCTAGGCCTAAAAAGAAATCTATGGTTTCTTCTAAGTGGCTGTTTAAAATCAAGCATGCAGTAGATGGAAGTATAGAAAAACACAAGGGAAGATTTGTGGCAAGAGGGTTCTCACAAAAGGAAGGTATATATTATGATGAGACTTTTGCTCCAGTAGCTCGTTATACCTCTATTAGAACTATCATAGCTATTGTGGCAGTTAAGGGTTGGAGGCTTCATCACTTGGATGTTAAAACAACATTCTTAAATGACACTATAGAAGAGAAAGTTTATATAGAGCAGCCATAAGGGTTTGTTATTAATGACAAAGACTCTCATGTGTGTAAGCTGAAAAAGGCCTTGTATGGTCTTCAACAAGCACCACGTGCTTGGTATGAGAGAATTGACAATTATCTTTTGAGCCTGGGCTTCCTAAAGAATGATGCTGATCCAAACTTATACTTCAAGGTATGTGATGAAAAAGTGCTGATTCTTGTGCTCTATGTGGATGATTTATTTCTTACAGGTGATAATGATCTCATTGTCAAATGCAAGAAGGAGTTAGCTTCTGAATTTGAAATGAAAGATCTTGGTCTTCTTCATTATTTCCTTGGGCTTGAGGTATGGCAAAGAGAAAATGAAATTATTTTAAGCCAAGAAAAATATGCAATTGATATATTGAAAAGGTTTGGCATGCTAGAGTGCAAGTCAACGGTTACTCTATGGAAGCAAATCTGAAAAAGTTACATGAGGAGGCAACACGTTCAGATTTAGTTGATCCTTCCTTATACAAGCAATTAATTGACTCATTAATGTATTTGGTGAATACAAGGCTTGATATTTGTTTTGCAGTGAATACCTTGAGTTAGTTCATGTGTGAGCCAAGGCTACTTCATCTTGTAGCAGCAAAACATATATTGAGATATGTTCGTGGTACAGTGGGTTTTGGTTTAAAATACTCTTCATGTGTGGAGTTGAACTTACTAGGCTTCACTGATTCAGATTGGGTAGGTTGTGTACCTGACAGAAAGTGTACTTTAGGATGTTGTTTCAGCCTAGGTTCAACTATAGTTTCTTGGTGTAGCAGGAAACAATCTTGTGTGGCTCAAAATACAGATGAAGCAGAATATGTTGCAGCATGTGTGGCTGCAAGAGAAGCTGTGTGGCTTTGAAAATTGATTACAAGGTTGTTTGGACAACCTTTGGATCCTACAGTGATATTTTGTGATAACCAAAGCTGTGTGAAGCTTTCCGTTAATCCTGTCTTTCATGACAAAACTAAACATGTGGAAATTAAGTATCACTATTTGAGAGACATGGTTCAAAGAAAAGCAGTTGAACTTAAGGACATCTCTACAGAGGAGCAGACTGCAGACATTCTTACCAAGCCACATCCAAGGGTGAAATTTTGTTATTTCAGTGAAAAGCTTGGTATTGTTGAGAATGTTGCTCTTGCTGAGAAAGAGTCTCAGCTTCAGTGATTCATTGTATATATGTTAATGAGTTCTTCTCTGCGAGAGAAGTTCGAGGTGCAATCCATTGTTAATGAGTTCTTCTCTGTGAGAGAAATTCGAGGTGAAATCTCTTGTTTCCACCCTCTGGGAGTAGCCATGGTGGAAGTCATATGTGTGACTCTATGACTTATTTTATGTTATTTTCACCCTCTAGGAGTAGCTATGGTGAATCTTGTTATGCTGAGATACCAATTTTTTGTTTTGAGAAATCTATGATGAGATATTGTTGACACTCTTTTGGATGCAGCTAGCCACAGTAGTCATGAGGTGACTAATTGAAGAACTCTCTCTTGCTAAGAGGGAGTGTTGAAGTTTATAGCTGCGAAAGAGTTATTTTCATCCTTACTTATCTTCTGCAAGTGTATCGGTTCCGTGTTGCTCTTGTTTCATTCTCATTCTTGCCGTGTGGAGTTTGTGCGTGCGGTTCTTTCCTCTAGCATCGATGTGTAGTTTCTTCCTTGCATCTCTTTGACTTCCTTTCAATATGAAGTCCGTAGCATCTCACGGGAGCCTCTTCTTGTTCTATCTGTTTCCGTCTCTTCCTTGGCAGTGTCACTTCCTTCTTTTGTGATAGACTCTTTATTTTTCGGGAGATGTGTGCTTACCAGCCTGTCGTGAGCTGAGTGTGTACCAGCCTATTGTGAGCTGAGTGTATGCTTGCCTGCTGCAAGCTGGGTGTATGGTTGCTTATCGAGAGATATTTGAGTGGTTGTCTATCTGACGCTGGCTGGTTGCTTATGCATTGTGAATCGTCCAGATTCTTCTTGCTCAAGTTTATGGTAATTTTTCTATAAGACTATTTTGGTATCCATAAATTCAAAGATTCTGTGTTGTATTCTGCTTCTTAGCAGCAAGACTAATATTGATTGATCAGTATTATCAATCATTAGTGTGAAGAGATTGTAATTGCATTGAGATTTAAATAAAAGACTTCATCTTTTGTGGGCTGGGTTGTTTCCCTCGGAGAGGAGGGTTTTTCCCAGGATAATACTGTTGAGTTATTGCTGTTCATCTATTTCTGGTTCAAAATTTAACAAGATATTCTATGTTTACCTACTGGAAATTAAGTTAAGTCTTTGAATTGGGTTTTTGCACTTTTTGTAAACTCTTTCTTCTCCATTTGTTCTCTTGCATCTTGATTATGGATCATGGAGTGTGATCTGAAACGTTGATGATAAAAATTGCTCACACAATCGAATCCAGAAAAACTATCACATAATACGTATGGATTGTGGAAATCTAATAGCTTTAACATTTTTAATAGACAAAAAATATCATGTAAATAGGCACCCTATGGAAGCCCAGGCTAGTAAACAAAAAAAAAAGGTATCTTCCACCATTGGGTGGTTTTCTCTTTTAGAAAAACATGCACGAGGTTTAAAAAAATCGAAGCATTTGCAACAACACATACAGATTGCACAACAATTACACAAAGTTAAGTGTATGTCCCCTTTTGGGATTTACCTGAATTTATTCCTAAAACAACAAATCCAACTCAAGATGAGAAATGCCTTATCCTCAGTAAGATAAACTTGTAATAAAATTTCCAACTCTAAATTCCCTTATTAGAATTATTTCTGATTGTGGACCTGCACACATCATTAATTACTAGAAACTTATATCAGTACAATAAGTAATAATAATCCATAATAACATTTAATCCCATAAATCCATCATTAATATCTAATTCCACATCAATATCTTTTTGAGCAAATACATTCCACTAGTCAATCATTTTAGGAATTCATTAGGAATATCTTGCAATGGACGGGTCTCCCATCCATCCATTTTGTGGTGGCATACTTGATAAGACCCTCAAGCCTAGGGGCACTCAACGCCCCCTGGCCCATGAGCATGGCGGTTCCATCCATCTTGGGGTGGTGTACTTGACGATACTCTCAAGCCCAAGGGCTAGTGCCCACTGATCCGTGAGTATGTCAGGAGAAAGATCCCCTCCATCCCTCAATCCACCTTGGAGGTTGTCCTTCTTGTTTAAGCCCAGGGGCATTCAACACTCCCTAGCCGCGAGTATGGCTCCAACCATCTTAGAGTGGCATACTTGATGGGACCCCAAGCCTAGGGGCTCTCAATACCCCCTTGCCCACAAGCATAACATTCATCTTGGGCTGGTGTATTTGGTTGTCATGAACTTGGAAGGATGGCTATCCTTTGTATTTGCAAGACATTAAATATAAATCTAATTTATTGGGTTCTTCCCAGCAGGCCCGGGTTCTGGTCTTGGTTCGGCCCAGGTACTGATCCGGTCCTGGTACGTACTTGGGTTTGCCTAGGGTACTGGTATATCTGGTCTTGATCAGCTTTGGAGGATTTAGATGTGAGATCCTTGAGTCAACAATCTTCAGTTTCTCAACGGTTATTTTGGATTTTGTGTGTAATCTGTATTCCTAGTTAGCTTATAAATACGCATGATTTTAAGTTTATTTGTTGGATGATAGTGCTTGACTTAGAGAATCTTTAAAATAGTTAAAAATTTGGAGTGAATCTCAAGGATTTTATTTATTTATTTATTGAGTACCAAATACTATCAGATCAAACTTGCTATTGTACTCTTTAAGCCATTAAAAGTTATGTCAACCTTCATTTTTGCTGCACAAATTATGTTTTCCTTTATGTATGGACGATCTCTCAGATGTGTCATGTGTTCAGATATATGAACAATAGATCAGAGATGCTGGACCTTAGTACTTGGTGGTGGACCTTAGTAGTTTTACCTGTAGGCTTAAGGGAACTTGACAAATGATGATGACAATTGAATAAGGTTTGGGTGGTGACATGTACAATCTGCTCAAATTGTGCTGTACCAGTGGAAACTTGTGTGGAATCCGCTGAAAATGGATTGATGATCATAGAACATAAGTTGGCATTACCATAAGTGATTATTGGAGAATGTTTCTTGAGTCAATGCGCTTTGAATGTTGAACACATGTCTATCACTGTAATTTAATATATTTGGTATATCTGGTCTTGGAATAACAAATTTATACTTCACATTGATCAGCAATTATTAGAGCAGATAAGCATATATCCACACACATATTTTTTGTACAAACGAACCCAAACCCCAAAACAAATTTAGCTGAACCGGCAAATCGGATCCCTCAAACCTGAACCAGCAACTTAGATATAAATTCAAAATCTGCTATAATAAGGGATAATAAATATCTTTTTAATTCTTGAATAATCTTTAAAAATATTTCTTGAGCAACTTACTAGAATTATATATGCATATATATTACTGGTTGCTTGATTTCTCTTTATTGTTATTCCTTGAAGGATTAATGACTGGATTGATGCTTGAATGATAGATAATTTTAATGATTTGATTATAGAATGGTTGATGCTTGAATAGTTGATGTTTGAATGATGAATGTTCGCATGATGGAAGAATTGATTGTTGGTTTGTTTGCTTGATTCCGTTATTCCCAATTGGTTATTAATGGACGATTGAATGATTTATCATTTTTTTTGATTCAATGATTTGATATTGGTGAACAATGGTTGAATGGCTGGGAACACCTAAATTAATATCATAGTGACAAAACGTATTATTTGTTCACATTCAACATTTCTAGTCTTCATTACATAGAGCTCTTGTAATACTGAATTTTTTTTTTGGTTTTGTCTTTATATATTTATTATATGAAGCAAATATTAATAATTCTAGGTTCCTGACAAGTTTCCAAATTTGTCTACACAATGTGGGTACAATTGAAGTTTGGTTGGCTGAGGTAGTGGGAATCAAAAGAATAGGTTGCAAAAATGATGCAGATTGTCCTAGTGAGCAAAATGCAGATGTTTGAGGTGCCATACTATTGAAGCAAAGGATAAAGCAAGTGATGCTAAGAAGGTGGTTTCAGTAGTCATCTGCAAATCTAGTAAGGTTTTCTATAGGTGTATTTTACCCATGAGACATTCTTAATATTCGTCTTGGTGATCCTTAATCTGTAAGCTGAGATTGTTTTACCATACACTAGTCTATAACTGTCACGCCCCTGCAAATAAATACAACAGATACCAGTTTTTCTAGCAGATTAAGTAACAAACTCCTTTAATACTAAACCTGGGTTGCAGAGAAAACTAATCTGTTCTACTCTTGGCCAACTTTCTTGACGCGTATCTTAGGGCTAATAATTTAAATTACTATTCATGTCCGACCTTCATTACAGAGAACGTGTTTTCCTTCTTTGGCCGACCTCACATATGAAAGGGTATTGAAAATAAGTTTAAAATAAATATTTAATCAAATGGCTGACCTCAAATCATATGAGCGCCACTTTGGTGAAAGAAATTACTAAATTTATTAATTTCTCTTAATAATGGCTGACCCTTTTATGAATGGTTGCCTCCTTTGGGTGAAAGAGCATGTGAGGAGGTATTTAAGATGGATAGAATGAGAATCAAAAGGGGAACATAATGAAAAACTACTCAAAAGTGCAGAAGCAGATTTGAGCAGAGAATAGGAAGAATATAGCCGATGTGTGAAATAGAAGATATGATAGATCAGTGAAGGCAAGAGCAGATTTATGGAGAATATGCAAGAGAAGGCAGTGATCATTATAGCAGCGATTCTCATAAGAAATAGCATTATTTCAGGAATTAAGAGATGAACTGATAATTAATTTAAATAAAATAAAGACAAAGGGCAGCGATCCAAATTAGCATGATAGCAAATGAAATTAAGGAGAATTATGCTTACAATGACAAGTATTACTGATAACACTTTGAGGGGGAATCACAATAACAACTATTAATTAGGGGCAAAGGTCACATGAGATAAGTCACCACTTTTATAAGGAGGCTGGTCCGTCGAAGATACATACCCTTCCAGCTGATGAAGGGGACATATAAGCAGCAGATTAAGCATCCAAGATAACAGAACACAAGAAGTAGCAGTCTTATTATTCAGCAAAGGAGGCAGGAGAAGTATATAATATAAGCAGCAGAGAGCATCGTCGAACAGCAATATTATCTACAGCAGATGGAGTGGTAGTAATACCTTCAGACACCATAGTATGAAGGAATAATCATGCATACTTGATTAGATGTGAATATCAATATATATTCTGCACACACATGCTTCTAATAGACATAGGCAATATAAATGTATATTTAGACATATGCAATATAAATGTATATTTTTGGCAACATCATACACCTACAATAATCAACCATATTAGGAAGGAAAGGAAGTGCAAGGAGAGGGGATGGTGAGGCCTCACTAGGTACACCACCTCATGAGATCGGTTAAGGACTAAATGAGGCCAAGGGGGGATAGAGATTCTGCTCTTAGGCCTAGGTTAGAGTTAAGGGCACTCTTTTGCAATCTTCCATTGGAGCCGAGGTAACTAAGAAAGGGATCCCCAATCATAAGAGGAGAGAAGGATAGTGTGCTGAAGGGGAACGGTGTACAACCTCTGCTAGGTACACCACCTCATGAGTATGGTTAAGACCACATGAGTCCAAGGGCCACAGAGTTCCCGCTCTTGGGCCGGGGATAATTAGGGTACCTCCACATGTCCTTCCTATCTCAATGGGATCCCCAATCATAAGAGGAGAGATGGATAGCGTGATGGAGGGGAACGGTGTACAAGCTCCCCTAGGTATGCCACCTCATGGGTATGATGATGCCTGCATGAGGCCAAGGGGGACAGAGTGTCCCCTCTTGGGTCTGGGGCCGAGGATAATTAGGGCACCTCATCATGTCCTTCCTATCTCAACCCTCATTATGGTTAAGCCCATGAGAATTATGTGCTATAAGTGTATTTCTATGTTGCAAGGCTCTCATCCTTCAGGCCTGCATCGAGTGCGCTAAGATGCGCAACCCTGCACATTTGGGCGCACCCACAAGGCCAGGGTGCACACCCGGGCGCACCAGGCGCACCCACGGGCCCACTTTCTAAAAGTGGCTTAAACACATGTTTAAAAAGTGTTTTTTAATATTTTTTTGCTCCTATACCCTAGAATGACCCTTTACGAGGCCTTCCAAAACAATAACATATTATTTTACCTCTTATTTTACTCTCACCATATTTTCTCTCCATTTTGGCATTTTGAAGGGAGGTGATCGTATTCGAAGGAGGTCGATTGTGGAGTGCCAATAGCTTCCACAAAGGAGATTTAACTGTCAAGGTAAGCATTTAAACCCTATTCTTTATTCTTTTGATGATTTTTTTCAAGTTTCTGAAGAAGCTTTTCAAGTATGTTTGTTTTTCATTTTTTTACTAGATTGCAACAATGGGTAGTAGTCAAAGTTCAGTGGGTGGGGAGGGAAGTCAAAAATTCAAAATTGATAAAGGATCTCCTATATGGAGACATACCACAAAAATTTCACAAGTTCTTGGAGGCGGGGGATTTATTTGAAAGTGTAATTTTCGTAATGTACAATATAATAGCCCTTATTATCGAGTGAAACTTCATTTTATGGGCCCTGGTGGTAAGGGGATTAATATGTGCGAGGACCCAAATAAGAAGGGGTTGTCTCCTGTACAAATAGCGAAATTTATAAAAAAAAAAAGATGCTGACAAATTGGTTACAAAAGGAAAACAAAGTGGTTATAGTTCCAGAAAGAAAAAAACAATGAAATTACCCTCTTAGATAGTTGCGGCCTCCAAACTTCCCTTCTTGCCTATACCCTTTATGGAAGACCAAGATGAAGAAGAAATCTCCACCCGCAAGAGAGGTCCATTGGAGAGGGCGTTTAAAATGGAAGCAAGAGATATTGCTAAAGAAAAAATTGCACGTTGCCTCTATGCCAATGGTCTTCCATTCAACTTGGTGAGATCACCATATTGGCGGGACATGGTGTCAGCAATAAATAGTGCACCTCTTGGTTTCACAAGTCCTGGGTATGAAAAGGTGCACACCATCTTATTGCAAAAAGAGATGAAATCTATAGAGGCCCAACTGAAACCAATTGGAGATTCTTGGGTTGAAATAAGTGTATTTGCAAAAACCGTCCATTGATAAATGTTATTACGGTGTCCCCCAAGGGGGCAATGTTTTTGAGGGTGGTTGATTGTGAAGGGGAAGTCAAAGATGCAGAGTTCATTTCCAAGATTCTCATTGACTCCATAGATATGGTGGGTAACGAAAATGTGGTCCAAGTAATTACGAACAATGCAAAAGTTTGCAAGGCTGCAAGTATTTTGGTTGAGGCAACATATGAGCACATTTTTTGGACACTGTGCACCGTACACTCCCTCAATTTGGTGATGCAAGCAATTGACACCCAAATAGAGTGGGTGAAAGAAATATACCAAGAGGCCGAGGAGATCCAGATGTTTGTGACGAACAAACATATGTCACAAGCAATTTTCAGAACTTTCCAAAGTTTGGAATTGTTGAAGGTAAATTTAATTTATTTAGTTTTATTTAATATTTATGTCATGTTTTACATAATTGAATGAAATATTTTTGTGTTATTTACATGTTTTAAATGTGTTATTAACTTACTATTAACATGTTCTTAGGTTGCTGAGACTTGGTTTGCATCTCATACAATTGTTCTGAGACAACTTGTGAAGGTGCAACAGGCATTTGGTCAAATGGTTATCAGCAACCAATGGGGTATATGGAAGCAGTCAAATTTAGGGAGGGCCCAAAAGGTCAAGCCATTGATCTTGGATGACAATTGGTGGGTTCGTGTGGAATATGTATTGAAATTTATCGAACCTATCATGTCCACGCTTCAGTTTGCTGATACAGATGCACCATGCTTAGGGGATGTCTATGATAGCATGGACACGATGTTGGAGAAACTAAAAGTAGTAATACAAAAGAGAGAGAATGATCCTGAAGACACCTTTTACAAAAGGGTGGAAGCAATCGTTCTTCATCGTTGGAACAAGATGACCATGCCATTGCACATCCTTGCATATGCCCTATCTTTGAGGTACTATAGCACTTCTGCACTTTCTATCTTAGGGAGAGTACCACCATATAGAGATTCTGAAGTTGCGAATGGGTACAAGCGGGCATTTAAAAGACTCCTCAAAGATCCAGAAGTGGAGTCAGGTGTTAGGCAAGAATTTGGATTGTTTGTCTCAGGAAAAAATCATACCCCTTGTGCTGTCAAAAACCAATCCAAAATGGATGCTACTACATGGTGGTACGTCCATGGTCAAGAATATATGTACCTCCAACCTATTGCAATCAAGATCGTCTCACAAGTAAGTTTTTTTTTTGCCACTCGTATTGTAGAATTTAACACTTAACATTCTTGAATTTATCTTGCATTTTTTATTTTTTATTTTGTTGGTTTTCTCTCTAGGTTGCAAGCTCTTTTGCCACTGAACAGAATTGGAGTACATACTCCTTTATCCACTCAGTGAAGCATAATCGGTTGGCTGCAAAAAGAGTTGAAGACTTGGTGTATATTCATTCCAATTTGCGTCTTCTGTCATGTAAGGATCCCAATACAAGCAAGGGGCATCGAAGCTTTGGGATGTAGCACCCAAGTTTGCCGACTTGGATGCAACCATTCAGGATCTCGCTAGAGCCACTATGGACGATGTGGATGATGATGATGACATACCATATGGTGCATCTAGTGGAAGTGGAACCGCATTGGGTTCAAATGATGATGATGATCTCGAACTTGCAGCAGCCGTTGAAAATCCAATAGATGATTTTTTTGATAATCCTTTTGATGATTGATGAACATTGAATCGTGTTTCATGAACTGCATTTTTTAGTTCAGTAATTGTAATGATTTTCATTGGAATCGTGAACATAGACATATATGACATCATTGATATGGCTTATTTGAATATTTTTCAACTATAAATTGGCATTTGGCATTGATCAAGTATCATACTATGGAATGATTTAGTTTTACAATTCTGTACACACACACACAAACACGTACCCAAACGCACCCAAACCCCTAAATTTGTTTTTCACGCATCCATGTACCAGTTTCGCATACCGCATTTGTCCCCGCACCCGAACCGGTAACTTAGGTGTATTTCTATATTAACCCAAAAAATGGATGTATTACATGTCTTATGATTATATTATCATCTAATTTGGTTGAAGGTTCCAAGACAAACTTATCTTATCTTATTCCCAGGTTAGGGTTATATCCCTAACTATATTGTGTTCCTCGTTTCATTTGAATTTTATGAATTTAGGGCAAAGTATAAGTTGATCCCAAAAGGGGACATTACAATAATATACAGATTTATGAAGGAAATGAAGTTTTGTAAGCTTGCCCATCAATTAACTTAGCTCACAATGTAAAAATGCGAACAAACATCACATACAAGTAAGCTTCAAGAAGACAATAGGATTTACCTGAGAGAAACCAACATGTGGGAGAAAACTCCAGCAAAATGTGAGCTAAAAATTGTTTAATACCAACAACTTCGACATTAATTATAGTCCTAGGCCCTCGGGCACAAAACCTGCCCAAATCTTGAAGAATTCAATTCCTAAAATCTTTAACACAAGTCTTTTACAAATCTGATTAGACATTCACCATCTGTTCACTAGGAACTGTAAACTCTTGTGGGTTTCAACTCATTTCACTTAATGAACCACTTTAATTCCTTCTCCATTGATGTTTATTTCAATTACAATGGCATTTGTATGACTCACAAGCTCACATAGGATTCCAAAAGTTGCCAGGAGTAAAAAAAACAAAATAATCTGGAATTCCATGGGAAATTTTCTTGTCACAAAGAGAGACTGCCTCTTTCTTACAGGGGACACTTTCAAAACTGCCTCTTTTCATTAAGGGTTGCTTTCAAAACCACCACTTTCTGATAATTTTTGCCTTTCAACTTCCAGAAGCTACCACTTTAGCATACATTCTTCAAACAAGGTGGGTTTTTTTGAACTTATATTTTTTTAAGAAGATCCCAAATATGCAAGAATATTCAGACTTTAGTGCTATGATAGGCCTATTTTAAACCTGCAACAAAAGTGTCCTCTGAGCTGTGATCACTTTGCCATGGAGTTTGAAACAATACTGGATCCATTAATGGATCATGCCTCCCGTAGAGGCTTTTGATCCCCAAAAGCGATAGAGATTTAAAACAAGAGGTATGCTACTCTTGAAAGATAACATGGTTGCTACCTCATCTTGCACCATTACAACCAAGATCTAGAAAATCCTTTTCTCCCAAAATGTGAAGGAGTTGCTAATGCCAGAGCTTGAATTTGAAGAAGCAACCATGTTAACATTTAACTGTTGCGGCTGCTTCTGGATTAGATTGTGTGATTTTTTTTGCAGCAATGTTTCAGATCACACTATGTGATCCATCATCAGGATGTTAGAGAGCATAAGGAGATTGAATCATTTTAAAAAACTGGATGCAATTCCAATTTTGTAAAAACTGTTTGACTTGTTTTATTTTTCGTTCATGCCATTTTTTAAGTCTGCATTATTAAGGTGGTGTAGCATATTCATATGAATCTAGATAAATTGTTCAATGCTACACCCCTAATGGACTGAAGATAATTGCCTTCATACTGCACAACAAAGCAGTTGATTGTGATTTTCTTTGAGGATAACCATTTTTCAGTACAATACATCCTTGATTATGTTTAACATTCTTGTCTAGTGCATTTACAATTAGGTGAGCCAACTTCACCTACAGAAAAAGAAAGGTTCAAATTGCTAAATAGTAGACTTTGCCTTTTTATCCAAAGGTATCAGAGAATCCATTTGTAAAAGTTTTGTCCAGCCAGTTCCAATTGATGATTTCTTCAGCAATGTTCGCCCTGGTGACTGTGCAGTGAGGAACCTTGTTGTCTTCTTTACCCTTACAAGCCTTCCCACTTCTATTCTGCCTCATTTGCAACCACAAGTACCTCTGGGTTCCATTTCTTAATCAACAGAAAATAAGAACAGGATGCAAACTTACAAACACACCCACAAACAAGTACAATCACCTACTTCTTCATTTAGCACACATAAGAACCAGATGACAGAAGGCAAATATCACCAAGGATTATGGACACAAAAATGCCTCAATCAATGAAGCACGCAGATCAGCACAAAGGTAATAGTGAGGTAAGCAGAAAATGAAATGATGTCAAAAATTCGTACCACCTATTACATCCATTTGATGGGACATTAATTCCCTTGATTCTCATGCAGTAAGATGATTTATGTCTCGCTATTATAAGTAATTGAGTAGTTTTGAACATCAATCAAACATTCCACACTTGTCATCAAAATAATGTGGTTCACTGGGGTGCCTTGAGGAGAGTTGGTGTCTATGGTGTTACATCATCTTACATTCATATGCAATTTTCTTGGTTTTCCTGAACAAATAATTATATTGATCTTCCAATATACAATTTTCTATATTTGGGATTACACTAGCCATTCCTTCTGCTTCATGAATAACAAGTTTGATATTCCAGTGCTCGCTGTGTCCTGTCTTCATGGCATTGATTATAACTTGAGAGTCATTCTCTACCGTTACGTCATGTAATTCTCTCACAACAGATTAACAAAGGCCCACCACAAGTTATGAAATCTTGGATTTGTTTTTTGGTGAAATGCTCTAAGTGTTTGGCATACTCCAGCATTAGGAGATTATTTAGAGTAAAGATTTCAGTTTTATATGAATTGATTATATTAGATGATTGAGTTCATGAATTTCTTTTTCCTGATTTATATCATATTTTATAGTTTACACGAGTAGTTTTAATTTACTTTTGTGTTTTTATGGTTGTGATATTTATATCTTGGGCTTGAATGATTTTTTGCAGTGTAAGCCCAAGAAAAAAGAATTCAACAGAAGGAAAGGTGAACAGGGAGATTTCTTTGGGTAAAGCAAATGTGGA
Source organism: Thuja plicata (assembly GCA_018584345.1). Lineage (NCBI taxonomy): Eukaryota > Viridiplantae > Streptophyta > Pinopsida > Cupressales > Cupressaceae > Thuja > Thuja plicata. The sequence continues at coordinate 735,089 of MU228063.1, read as the reverse complement.
TGTACACACGAGTGAGGAAAACATCAAGAAAAATGATAAAAAGGTGAAGTCTTGCATGAATTATAATGAACATGTGGCCAATCCATTTATCAAAACTCCAAATGGCTTCAGCGAAGGTATATATTTTGAATCTTGATCATGTAAGAGAGTCTTGTTTTGAACTGAAAGTTAGATAGCAGGAACTATCAATCAAATTCTTCTAGTAAGTATTTTGACGGGACATATGTTTATTGTGGAAACAGCAAAGGCACATGCTTCAGAAATAGATTTCCAGAGAAACAAGAAGAGCAAAAGTTCTGTCTCTGAAGTTGTGAATGATTTAAGTGGAGTTGAAGATCTGAAGATTACAGAAAAAGTTAATAAAAAATTGGAGCGAGTGATCATAACTCAAAAAAACATTGTCAAACTTTCAAATGCTTCAAATGAATTGGAACAGGTATTTGACTTTGCTGAACCCTTTTACAAATCAAAAAAATCCAAGAGGGTGAAGAATAAGGAGGCAACATCAGATGAATTAATTATGACTGATAATCACAAGCAAAATGGTGGCAAGAAGAGCAAAAAAGTGACAACACTTGAGGAGGAAGTACAACCAATGAAATGCCATGCTTCACACACACAACGAAAAAAGGGAAAGACTGTAGACTTGAGGCAAGATTTAGAGAGTCCAATAAATATTGAAGTATCCAAGAAGGAGAAGAAGAAGAAAAAGAAAAAGATGAAATCAGATGCTACAAGTCCAGGAGATGATGGAGAACTTGGTGATACAGGTATGGTAATAACAATGCCTCTCAGGAAATCAGGTGTGACAGAGTCAAATAATGCAAGAAAAGAATCAAAGGTGGAAAGTTTGCAGGATCCCTCAGTAGAATCCAGCACATCCCCAAATTTTGAAGTTACAAAGCAGAAGAGGAAGAAATTATCCCAAATGGCACCGACAGACAATAAAAAGAAAAATAAGAAAGTAAAGAAGGCACAGGAAGAATTACAAGTAACATTCTCACATATGACAAATGGTGGAACAAAAGGAGACAAGGAGAGCTTATCTGAGGACACTAGTAACACACAAAGCATTAACATAGCACATAAGAATTTTGAAATGAAGAGATCTTCAATAAGAAAATCATTAGCATTGAAAAAAATCTCCACAGATACCACATCTCAGAACAGAGGTATGCCAGGAAAGGAGGATGGTGCTGTAGAGACTAAAAAGCACATCTCACAAAAAACAAAGGAGGATAAACAGAAAAAGATGGAAATGGTAAGATCAGAAAACCATAATTGTTGAGTTAATTAACTTAATTCATCTATTTATAAAGTTCTTAAACAAATGTTGTGTACAGATGTGAAAATTTGATTGATAAAATTTGTCAAATCATGTATTTCATTATAAAAGTTTTTTTGAATTGTTTTTATTGCAAAAGGTGTTGTACAATGGCAGCATGGGGTTTTAAATGTCCTTACATAAAATCCAACTTTTTCTCAAAGATAAGGATAAGAATGAATATAAAATAAAAATATGATAAATATAATAATAATAATAATAATTTAGTCTTATTATATATATTTTTGGCTTTTGCAGAGTTTAATAGAAATGCAGCACACAGTTTACTGTTTTAAAATGTCCATATATAAAATCCACTTTGCTCAATGAAGAGGATAAGAATGAATATAAAATCCAAATATAGTTATATAATAATATAATAATAATTTTTTTTGATTGATAAACGGCCAAGGCCTTTTTGATTTTTATTAATTTTCAAAATAATTTTACACCTCTGTTCAATGCGGGCACCGGAGGAAAAGAACGGAGGAAAGAAAAACCTCCGGTGTCGCCCGGGACTTAAGAAAGTCCTGTTCCTCAAAATTTTTACATTTCACGTGTTAGGACGGGTCATCAGCAGAGGGCAAAAGGCTCCTTTCATACAAACCAGATCAGGATCTTACATGACAGGAAATGAAGATTACATTTTACAAACCCCTCAAACATACAATGGAGTTTTTTATACATATTTCAAATCTTTACATTCATTACTTTGCTTAATTGTTTTCTTGACTCGTTAAGCATATCACAAGTAGCAGAGCCTGCCCCTTCTATCGCTGTTCTTCATGAAGTCTTCTCTGTCCCAGTTCATCGTCTTATCTGCAGTTTTCTCCACTACCCTTCAGCTAAGATCTATATCAGTATGCCAATGAAAGTGAATAAAAATACAGAATCGCACAATTACTCAGCCAAGTCTATTACCTGTCTTTTTCATGGTCCGCCTTTCTATGATGAACCCATGGAGCAAATCTCAGTAATTGTTAGTAAAGATGGTATAGAAATTTATCAACCATGCAAAGCATTGAACAAAGTGTAGAGATTTGTAGCCTCAAACATATTTGAATTCCCATTATACAACATCTGAAGGTTAATGAATTCCATCCACACTCCATAACAGCTTAAAACAGTAACAGCCTGGAGACCAGGCTAAGCAAAGTGATGCATAAAACAGGTTAAGATAATGGTATGCTTGTTCATTATGAATTAGTAACCAACCATGAATAAATCCATTCATTACTCTAATTGAATAATGCTAAATGCATCTCTGAGAAATGCTGTCTCCCCAAAGTTATAAGCCATCTGAGATAATAAAACTTCCACTTTCAAACAGGACTAGATCAATTACAGAGTTCCTGAATTTTTTTTTGCTTTCCCTGTTTTAAACACTATTTTTATGAATAGGTAAATCTAATTCATTCCACGATCCATAGAGCCTAATAAACAGAAGCAGCGAAGGCACCAGCTCTAAAGAATTAAACCTAAGACAGATTTGATGTAAGTTAATACCACACATAAGCAACGTCCTTTGCTTTACCCCACCTTCAAATAAAGCAAAGTATAAAGCTGAAAAAATGCTTCCACCACAGAGTTCTTAGCCTTCTAAGATGATAATACTCCCTTTCAATCAGGACTATAACCATCACAGAATTCTACCAAATATCAATATTAATACCATTCTCGATTATGTAGCAACCATTACCATATTGAAATAACAATCAAAACAGGACAACCATGATAAGTAAACTACAGAGGCATAAGACATGCCAGAAGTTAAAACCCAAAATCATCCAGCTTCCAAGGACGAGCATATCACCAGCAGAGTCAACAATGCCACCCATAACCAAAAATGGCAAGGTAAACACCATTGCCAGCTAAAACAAAGAGATGTAGATGGTCAAAAACAAAAACCAATACAGACGGGAAAAGAAAAAAAAATCAGAAATAAAGGAGAGAGAAAACAAGCAGAGACCCAAAGAAGAAGCAAGCAAGACAAGCACAAGGGAGAGGAGAGAAAGGGAAAGGAAGCTAGAAAACAGAGATAAATATGTAAATAGAAATAGAAATACAATAGAAATACACACACACACACACACACACACACATCTATGAGAAAAACAGAAAAGAAGAACCCTAAGAGCCAAGGAAGCTACGAAGCAGGCCACCAAAACCGCTAAAACCAACAGAGACCATACAGGCAGAAAATCAAAATCATAAGAATAGGTGAGAATTAAGAGCATAATTCGGCTTCGAATAATCCAGCCCAACCCCGGGAGTTACCCAACCGAAATGAAACCAGACATCTTTACAGAAAAACATACTCTAAGAGTGAAATATATATATATATATATATATATATATATATAGCACAATATAAACGTATATATGTATATCAACATGGATATATATATATGTGTGTGTGTGTGTGTGTGTGTGTGTGTCCACACACACACACACATATGAGTATGTTTATATAGAAGTATATTAGACTATATGTATATACTTACTAGAGTATAAGAATGTAAGGACATCTGTTAGGGCAATTGTAAATAAATCGTGATAGTACTTGAGTATATAAAGTTGAATTGCTTATATGCTATAATGATGAAGAAGGGGGATTTTAAATAAAAGAGATTTCAGCAGGTAACATATCTAATAGAAACTCCATTAGCCCCCCTATTAGCAAGTTCATCTGCTCTGGAATTTCCTTCCCTATAGATGTGGTTAAAGGTAGTTTTCCTAAAAGATTGAACCAGATGCAGGGCCCTAGATAAAATTGCATTAAGTTTCTAGTTAGGCATGGAGCCCATTCTCAGAGCATTGATTATGATTGCTGAGTCCCCCTCAATGTCAAGTTTCTCAATGCCCAATTCTTAACAAGGGCAGTTAGTTCCGCTATGTTATTGGTCTTAAACCCAATTGGTTTTGCCAACCTGGCAACTTCTATCCCCTCAACATTGTGCACACTACATCCTATACCTGCTTTACCTGGATTACCCTTGGAAGCCCCATCAAAATTCAGCTTGAACCATCCTTTCTCGAGAGCCTTCCACACACACTCAGCTCTTGTTTGCTTGTTCTGCTCTTCACCCGAACCTACATAAGGAGGGATTTTGAGACATATCCATCTTCCCCTCATCTTCGCATCCCAGTGGGTCATTATAGCGTCCTTCCTTTTTTGCTTCATAATACGACTATTTAAGGTCTCAATAATAGCTGCCTCAATTTTATTGGTGAGTTGATTCCATCCCATATTCTTATCTTTGAATAACCTTATGTTTCTTTCTTTCCACAATTCCTAGATGACAATGGCTGGGGCTATTATCCATAGTCCCCCATATAGGCAGTTCTTTTTAATAATAGGCCAAGCTCGAAACATGTCCAAAATAAAATTAGGAAGGGAAGATCTCCATCCGAGTTTATTACATAGCCATATCCAACATTGGTTAGAGTATTTGCAATTCAGTAGGATGTGATTAATATCTTCTTCCTCTTTACATAGAGAGCATCTGCTAGGGCCTGTATAGCCCATTTTTTGAACCTTTCCGTTGTCAAAATTCTATTTGAAGGGCTAGCCAAGAGAAAACTCCAGCCTTCGGTAGATAGAGCTTATCCCAACACAATTCTAAGGGGATATTAGTCTTGGGCCTCATCTGCTTTCTAACCAAATATTCATATCCTTCTTTAGTATTAGACTCTCCCGCTTTTGATCCATCCCAAACTAGTTTGTCCTCTCCTAAGTGAAAGGTGATTCCTCTATTGCTAAGGGTCTCTTCTAGTTTCACCCTCTCATCTTCTGGGATATTAATATCAACCAAGGATTTCCACTTCCATCCTTTGGACAAATCTCCTTCAATTACCTCAATATAGTCCTTCACATGCTTACCACACCTTGCTTCCAAGAGAGGTTTAAAGACCGCAAAGTTAGAGCTCTCGTCAATAGCTGCATGTCCTCCCCAAGAATCTGCCTAGAATAATGCTTGTTCATCATTACCAAGATTCCATGTCAGTTTTTCTATGATTGTATTTCTGCATTCCAACATGAAGTTCCATATTCGCGACTCTCTTGGGGGGTTTTTTATTCTAAAGATGTCTGTAGAGTCCCCATTATTGAGGTATTTGTGTTTAAGGATTCTGACCCATTTCAGATGTGGACTCTTATACATTCTCCATATGAGTTTAGCTCCTAGTGCTTTGCTCTGTTCTTTGATGTTTTTAATACCAATCCCTCCTTCGTCTTTGGGTCTACACACCTTGTCCCATGCCAGCAGTGATATTTTCGTTTTATTCCCGTTCCCTGCCAAAAGAAAGTTCTTAAGTGTTTGTTTAACTCGTCCTTCTTAGCTGCTGGAAGGTTAATGCAGGACAGTTGGTAAATTGGCATAGCTGATAATACCGATTTTAGCATGGTTTCTCTCCCTGCCGAGGAGAACCATTTTCCTTTCCATGATTCTGTCCTATTCTTTATTTGAGAAACCATTTCATCCAAAAGTCTGGAGGATCTACAACCTTTGTCTAGAGGCAGTCCCAAATATTTGCAAGGTAATATTCCTTTTTTAAAATTTAAAATCTTGCATATTTCTTCTTCCATATTATCATTAGTATTAAAGAAGATTTCTGATTTTTCCTGACTAGTTTCCTGTCCGGAGGCTTGTGAGTAAGAGTTAAGAATTTCCTTATAAGCTAAAGCTTCCTGTTTCTAAGCTTGGCCATATAACATAGTGTCATCAACAAATTGTTGATGAGTAGTGGGATCCAGTCCACTTGTTATTTTAATCCTTTTCACCTTGTTCAACTCCCTAGCCTTAGTGATGATGGTTCTTCCCAAAGATTTTGCCATAATGATGAATAGGAAGGGGGAGATAGGGTCCCCCTGCCTTAGACCTCCGAAGATGCTAAAGAAACCCTCAGGGGTGCCATTTACTAGAATTGAGATCCTTGGGGAAGAGATGCATTCAAAAATAAGATTAATCTAGGGTTTAGCAAACCCAAAGGCTTCCAAGCATTTACAAAGGAAGCGCCATTTCACTTTGTCATACGCTTTCTTAATGTCTAACTTAATGAGCATTCTGGGTTCTCCATTCATCTGCATGGAGTGAATAGCTTCTTGGGCTAAAATGACTCCATCATAAATGGATCTGCCAGGAACTTAGCTAGTCTGTTCCTCACTAATTAACAAAGGAAGAAGCTTTTGGAGCCTGTTAGCTAAAGTTTTGGTAAGTAGTTTCTAGATTGTGTTGCATAATGCAATTGGCCTAAGATCATTGAAGCTCTGAACTTGATCCTTCTTAGGAATAAGAGCTAAGAAGGTATTATTGATTTCTTTAAGCATACAACCATAGTTCCTAACTCCTAAAGCATCAATAACCTCATCTCCTATGAAGTGCCAACACTTTTGGAAAAAACATGTAGGAAATCCATTTTCCAGGTGATTATTAGGGTTCATTTGCATTAATGTTGTTTCAACCTCATTTTTCGAGAATTTGGCCATTAGGGCTTTGTTTTGTTCTTCTGTTATTACTTTAGGGATATTTGCTAGTATTTTATCTTGACTATCTAGGTGAGAGCCCTCCAAATTATTGAGGACATTCTCAAAAAACTTAACCGCTTCCGAGGCTATCTGTTTTGGATCCTCCGTTATAATTCCTTTACCTGTCTTAATTTTAGTAATTCTGTTAACAATCCTTCTTTGCCTAGTACTATTATGGAAGAACTTAGTATTTTTTATCTCCCGCCTCAGGCCAAGTCTCCCTAGATTTTTGACGCCAATAGATTTCCTCTTTGGCTAGGACATCCTCATATTTCATCAATAACTCTTTTTCTTTAAGGTAAAGTGTTTCATCCATTCGTTTTTCTATTACTAAGGAATTGACCTCTGCTAATTGACTTTCTAATTCAGATTTAGACTCAAAGATGTCACCAAAATGTTCTTTATTCCATATCTGTAGCTTATTTTTAATGCTTTCTAGCTTGTTAACAATTTTATATAGCTTGGATTATGAGACCTCAGCTCCCTTCCACCAAGTTTCAATAAGTTCTAGTACCCTTTCATCTTTTAACCACATCTGTTCAAATTTGAAAGGGGAGCCTTTAGGTCTTGTGTCCTCCACAATCGTTAGTTGGACTGGATAGTTATCCGAACCAAATACTGGTAAGATTTCTGCTCCTAAGGTATGGGGGAAATCTGTCAGACTTCCCTTTACAAAGAACCTATCCAGCTTTTCAGCTATATTACTAAACCCCTGCCTTCTGTTGTTCCATGTAAAGGCATCCCTATCAGTTTTAATTTCCATAAGCGAGAGGTTATTGACCCAGTTATTAAAATCTATAGCAGACTGGGATATTTTTACACCCACCCTATTTTTCCAAATGATTAGTTATAGCATTAAAATCTCCACCGACTATGCAGGTCTGATGTGTAAGGGATTGAAGGTATTGACCAATTTCTATCCATACCTGCCTTTTGTCCCTATTCTGAGTCGGAACATAAACATTTACTAAACGGAATTTCAGATTATTTTTAAACTCTTAACCCAACCACTCATCCTATTATTATGAGTTCTATCTATAGTGAAAGAAATCACCCTTGGATCCCATATAATTGCCAGTCCTCCAGAGGCCCCATTAGCTGGGGAGCCTGCTATTTCCCTAAAGCCTAGCCTCTTCCTGAAAATATCAGTATCTTCTTTATTTAGTTTAATTTCTTGAATCATTAGAATATCTGGGTTAGATTTAGTTATATAGCACTTAATAATGCGCTGTTTGTTAGGGGCTCTCATGCCCCTAACGTTCCATGTTAAGAGCTTCATTGCTCCTTGGGAAGGACCTTCCCCTTCTCTGCATAAAACAAAGTAGTGAGTTTAGTCTGCCCTTCAGCAGACCCATCCCTGGTTCTGAGCTCAAATAAGGACTTCCTGCCCCTTTTCTTACATTGTTTAGCACAGTCAGGAGTTTCTTTTCCCTCTTCCATTTGCTCAATACCCAGGGGCTCCTCATTCCCCACACCTTCCTTGTTATTCAGTTCTACCATCATTTCTACCTCCTCTAGACTCAATGGATCATTACTTAATTCCAGAATTTTGCCTGCTAACAACTGTTTCTGTAATGTAAGCTCTTCTTCATCCACAATCTCATCCATAAATGTCTCCATGAAATCATTGATCGTCTCAGTGCATATATAGTCCATAATAATTTTGACTTCCTCCTCTACTTTTTGACTATCACTTACACCATTGCCTTGGGAAGTTCCTTTACTGCTATCCTCCTCCAAATTACCTATGGGATTAATGTCTGTGGTGTCTACCATCTCAGTTGCTGCTCCTTTATCAGCAACTGTGTTCCCAGAATCCATCATAGTCTCATGAGGTTGGTTAGAATACATAAGAGCTCCAGAGGGTGGTAAAGGGAGTACCATATCAAGGGTCTGCTCCATACATTTCTCCATTTCCTCTTCATAGCGTTTCATTTGGTTTGCTAAGGAGATAACTATCTGATCCCCCTCTCCTTCCATGGCTTCTCTGTTATGTGTTTTGTCCATAGTTTGCAGGATCCTTCAAGTCAACACTATCCAGAGGGGTTTTGTTAACATTTATCATGCTATCCTCCGCTATCTCCCCTTCTATTTCTGAAACCTTATTCGGCATATCCCCTGTCTGAGTATGGTCTATGCTCTTCTGAGTAATAGAAAAACCTCCTGTTTCGATATTCAGATTAATAGTTATGTCATTGAGAGGTTCAGTCTGTGTATTTTCCATCCCTGGTCCACTAGAGGGCCTTTTACCCTCATTAATTTTATGATTTTTAGGAATGTTTAGATCAATTTTATCATAAATGTCACCTTTATAAATTTCAGGTTTCAAAAGATAAATTGAATGGTTAGTAATTATCTTAACAGGTTTTAATTTCTCAGTACCTATTTTCAAGTTCGCTAAAATTTTAACTGAAGAAGAAGAAACAAAATTTTCTTCTAGGCCTGCAAAGCCTCCTAGAAGATCTCCTATCCTCATTAGAATGTAACTCTGCAGTAGTTCGACAGGGAGATTGGGAATAACAATCCATCTAGGTGCTTTAAGGTCAAGAAAATCTTTGGGATCAAAGTTAGGTTTCCAATCGAAAAACTTCAGATTAAATCCTTTGAAATAAATTGGTGATCCACATAAAAATTACTGTTTGAGCGATTTCTTTTTACAATCGATAAACAAAAAATCTTCATTTAGGGTAGTGATACTTACCTGATCCCCAAACGATTCCTTGAGCCATCCCACAATGCATCCCACAGAGGAGCCATATCCGCACCATTTAGCAAACAAGCCATGATTTTTGCAATAGTGCCATAGTCCATTTGTATATGGATTGCTAATGATAATAGTGTCTGTATCTTCCTTAACGGATTGATGGTTCACTCCATGTTCTGAACTGCCGGATGGAACTCAAAATGGATTAGGGTTTTCATTTTGCTCAAGTTTTTTGGAAGCCGATTGAATTCGTCCAATTCTCTTATTTTCTTTATGCAAGTGAAGATTTGAAGCCTAGGGAGTCTAGCCTGCCGATTGATGAGAGGGTCAGCAGATTTCTGAGCATAAGGCAGAGATTTGCCTGTGCTCGACTTTCTTCCCAGCGGGATTGAATTAGCGCCAGATGCGCAATTTGGAGTTCTGCTTGTAATGGGAATTATCCAGAGCCCTTGACCGTTACCAGTATTACCCAGATTATTTTTTAGGGCTCTTTTCTGCTTGCGTCCCCTCACCAATTGCCAGCCATCCATGTCAGCCTCACTTTGATTAGCTAAATTATTAGCCGAACTAGTGTTTCTCTGTCCCCCATTCCACCCATTAGCCCTGCTAGCAGATGCAGGATTTTTATGCCTCTTCTTTGGCTGAAATTTTTTGTTCGTAGGCGGGGGGAACCTTGAAACCCTAGGTCGAGCCAGGGGAGCAGAAACCCCTACCTGATTCGGAGGAATCACCAGATTATCTTTTAATTGATTGTAAGTTTTCTCCCTTCGATTCTGAGATTTGGAGCTTTCCTTAAGAGGGAGCCGTGATAGTGGCTCAAATCGATTGCTTGTTCGTGGAATCCCCTGATCAGAATGAGGATTGCAATATTTTGTTTTGCAGAAGAAATCAAACTGCTTCCTAGATTTCGCATTCGCATTCGCGCTTAAGAGCAGAGCCATTTTTCTCTTAATGACAATAATATAATAATAATTCAGTCTTAATAGTTTTTTTGTTTTGTTTTGTAAGGAGTCTAACAGGAATATAAATATAAAAATCTAATAATAAGAATATAGGAAATATAACAATATAATCATATATGCTAATAATTTAATTTTTTACAATATAATATAATAGTTTTTAAAGTAAGGGACTAGTTCAGCAAAATTGGAACAGATAGATCAGCAAGATTTGATCAGATAGACCATCCAAAAAAGACCTATTACATCTTCACATACATGCTATTATCATATAGCTTGCAACTACTACATAAGGCATGCAAAATCAAATTGCCCCAACCAGAGACCAAGAACTCATAGAAGATCCATAAAGAACGAAAACAATGGAGAACCTAGTACAAACCAGTATAGTCAGGACCATAGGATCCATCTTCATTTTTCAAAAGAGTCACCATCTTCACTTAAATTTGATTGCCTTTTCTGCTTTGACAATGTTGAAATCCTTCTGGTGCAGGGAGGACTCCTCTAGCTGGTGTAGTTCTAGAACGTTTAAAGCAGGGTGATAAACATGCTTTCCTTTGTCCATAGAAAGAAACATTTTAAATGGCTGTGACCTCCTATAAGTGATAAACATGCTTTCCTTTGTCCATAGAAAGAAACATTTTAAATGGCTGTGACCTCCTATAAGGGCATTGAACCTTTTCTCCATGCATATGATAGTGTTGTTTGACAGTGGTCGTCGAAATTTATAGCCAGTCATTGGGAGAGAGGAAAGCTTTTCCATTCTGCATTGTCTAGTGCACCATTCAAACCAGATCGAAATTTCTCCCAAATAAAGTATCTCCTCAAGGTGACCTTATCTCTTGTCAATCGAAGGACGCTACCACAAACATTGATGAAACCTCAGAATTAATCCCATGCCTTCAAACTCCCTTGATGAAATCCCTACCCAAAATCTCCACAATAGCTTAAATAACCTCATCCTCTTTTAAGAAGATTTTCTTCAAGCTAGCCACCTTTATTTCACTATTGAAAGCTGTCTGTAGAGCATAAGCACTTAGTTGTAGCCACAGGAAACATGCTTTTAATTCTTTAATACCGCAGGTAGGAGAGATGAGGAACTTTGGAACGTATATGAATGAGGTCTCATGTGATTTCATAGTTGAGATAAAATTAGCGGAAATGTGTGGGAGTACTTCCCACAGCAAATAATAATGATCAAATCACCATCATCACCTTGTAAGAATTAATTAAGGTTTGTGATGAAATCATTTTGCATGATGTCTTGGACCTTTGGCCACTGTATGGAGCTATCATCCACAATTAAGATCTCCTCTTGATCTATACATTGATTCTCAGGCCAATAAAACAACAATTTTTTTCTAAATTTTGGGGGGTTGAACAAATTGCCCCAGTCCCAATTGGAAGTCGTCCCAAGTAAGATAATACAATTTTATGTTTCTTTCATAAATTTATTCTTTAGGCTGCAAATCATGCATTTTTTTCTTATTTTTTCATTTTTGCAAAACTTGTCAAAATTCATCTGGGTCTGTTATTAGTCTTTTTCATTTTGAGGTCGACAACACTATGAAATGGTCTAATTAATGTTGGGTTAATGATAGGGATAGAAGGAGTTCTATTGAAAGATTTTTGTTCTTAGAGCCCTAGTTTCAATGGAGATTCCTAATTTTGATGGAAGTTGAGATGCATTAGAATGGTGGCTTTAATTTAAAAGAGCTTGTGATCAAATTATATCTTTATATACGCTTGTAGGCTGAAGCTAACAAATGGTTTGTGCCATTGCATAAGAACTTTTCTTCTTTGGATAAAATCAAAGTTCAAACAAGTCCTCCTAGATAAGTGGGTGCCGAAAGAAATAATAGGTGAATGAGGAGAGGAAGGAGGAAAAGAGGACGATGAAGGATGAAGGATAAAAGTACATGCACTTTAGTCCTAAAGATTCATTCCTCTAATTTTGTGGTTGTATTAAAGAATTGAAGGTTATTTTTTAGATAAACCCTAGCAGCAAATACAATTATTACATCAGCATTAAATTATCTGAGGAGTTACAAGTACAAATAAGAGCACATCAAAGACAATCAATAGTAGGTGAGGATATTCAACTTTTTGAGGATTTGAAGTTCTCTATCAAGATGTTTTATAGTGAAACTTTGATTTTTTGGATATGGATGGGTTGGATATTGTTCTTGGTTATCCTTGTTTAGAATCTTTGGGAGCAATAAACATCATGTGCAAAAGAAGTTCACGAATCTTTCGTATAGGAGGAAAAAAGTTACACTATAATATAGTACATAATTAAGAGCTAAGGAGAGCCAAGGTCAAACTAGAGGAGAAAAATATCAAGAAAAAATAGGAAACATTTGCTTCCTTTTCCCAGTCAACAAAGCCAACAAAAAAGGGTGCAGAATCAAAGAAGGTTCTAGAAATAGCAAAGGGTGCAATTTATAGAGGCATCCACATCACTGTGAGAGACAAATAATGGAGTGTCTCTACGAACGTCGAATATCCACTGAATCAAAGGAACAACTACAACAATTAGTGGCATCATCGAAGCAATTACTATTCATGGCAGAAAAGGAGGACATGCTGTGATGAAGAATGTAATCAGATAGGTGTAGCGAAATGTGGATTAAGGATGCAATTTGGATACCATCAAGTTAAACCGTTGCGAAGATCAACTATGGATGTTTGGATGATTAATCATTAGAGTTATATTTTTAATGATTTGCAATTGTAAAACAGTTTGGCTTCCTCTCATGTTTTGGGGATGAAACATGTCACTTAGGGATGGGATGTTGTTATAACCTAGGGGAATGGCATTATAGTGTATTAGGTGGATGGAGATGCTGACATGTGTTACACATCATTTAAATTAGTTATATTGGATCATGTGGACAACTTGTGTAGTTAATTTTATTAGGTGATGACAAGGATGTCATTGGGTTACTCCATTATGTTATTAGGAGGAGGTCTATATCAAGGAAGTGGTTATCATTGTAAGGAGATGTGTTGAGTTTGATATTGTGTTTGGAATCTCTTGTAAATATAGTGTGGAGTGGCTTCTTCTATTAGGAGTATTGTACAGTGTTACTGGGTCTCATTGTCTCAAGGGTGTATTCTATTTATGCATGTATTGGATATTCAGACATCTTGGTCCACAAACATTTGTTATGGTATGTGTGTTCTCTATTCTACATTACATTATTGCAATCATTATGTGTGGATCTTATCATAACATTTTAGTTTGACTTGATTGGGTGCATCTCCCATTGCCTTCTTTTTGACATGATGTTGCTTGTCCTTTGTTTCTTCTCCTGAGATATATCCATATAGTCACACACCCTCAATTACTGATTTGAATGCGTGTAGTTCAAAATTTATATGTAATATATTCTTCAATTCATAGGTTACGGAGTCGCACATAATATATATAATTGCTTGTTTTCAGCATTGTTTCGTTTTGACACAAGTCACTCATTAGTGATTTCTGTGTTTTACTACAAGTATATTTGGTTCATGAATATCTTATTTGATTTCCAATTTTTGTAGCAGAGGACAGCAGATGCCTTTCGGAGAGTGAGAGTAAACGAGCTTAGTGTTTTTCTGAAATTGAATGTTTGTGGAGTTTTGATTAAATAGTCTTAGGATATCAGTCTTAGGGCCTCAATCAAATTCAATAACGATTGCAACCTTATAACTGGTTAAAGATTTTGTTTTTCAATTTTATAATCTACAGTTTGTAGACATTTAAGCCTTTCTATTCATCTCAATTTTCAAGATATATACAAATTTTGGTGGTTTTTATTGTTCAAAAACTCTGGGCATATTTGTAGCATTTCCATGGACTGCAGGTTTAACATATGATCTTTAGCTGATATCCAGTATTTGATTATACAACTTTGGCAGGTGAAGTTTGTGGAACCCATGCTTGGAAATAATTCCTATTGGGCCAAGGTAAATGCTGTGTATTTTCAGTAAGGAACGAGATCATGAATATACCAGGTTTTGTACAAATAATAACTTATTACACATGGGCATTGAATGGGCCTGCAGGATGGTGCAGAAAATGGGTATGGTGCAAAGGCGCAAGAAGTTCTGGGGCAAGTTAGGGGAAAGTAAGTTTATATTTATTTTATTATGTTCTTCAATCTCAACAAGGTCAGCAACATAAATAATTTTACTCAAACAAAATGGTAATATAATCTTCCAGGGAATTTCGACATGAGAAAACTAAGAAGAAGCGAGGGAGTTACACAGGAGGCACGATTGATTTGCATTCTAATTCAATAAAATTTAGATACTCGGACTCTGAAGAGTAACAGTACCTCAAAGTGACTGGTTTTCTATGGCTCACAATTTTTTATTCAGTTGTGTAGTTTTCCTTTTTGGTTGTTATTTTCCCAAGCTTGCGTTGCCCATGCTGATATGAACAAGAAATGGAAGGAATAAGTCGCTCGAACTTGTATATAATATTTGAGGCATTTAAAAGCTAGAACATTAATTTTTGCATTTGAAACCCGTTTTAAATATTTTGAAGTAACCCGCATTGAATGTTTTATATATGTTTTAGTGGGGATTGTCACATTATAGTTTTAGAGGAGATTGTCACATTATAGACTAAATCCTTTGGTGTAAAGGTCCAGTAAAGATTGTTATCCCAATATTGGCTTTGGGTGGTGACGTGGATAGGGATGGACTATAATATTCCTTGTAATTGAGTTTTTTTTGGGATGTATTATGAAAACTGATGGTTCTATTTTAGATTGAAAAAATTGAGGGAAACATAATCATAATCTAATAAGATTATAATAGTAAAAACAAATAATAATTAAAAAAAACCATTGAAAGTAAACATTAAACAAATAATTAAATAACAAGGTAATAGAGAATATGTGATTTCCAAACATTATGGAGTGAGCAAAATGGGGTGCCCTTGTGAAGGCGGTGACAATTTGTTTATTATTTATTCCTCTAGGATACTTTGAGATATTGCGTAAAAAGACAGACATTGAATTGAAAGGCTACATTGAAAATGTCAAAAGCTAGGTGTAGGCCATCTCAATTTGATGGTTATGACACAAACATTACTGTCTTTATGGAATGCATAATTTTGGCATAATGGTCCATTGACAACTATAACCGAATTTATGACACATAAGAGGTGTAAGATATGTAAGAAGTGTAAAACTAGTGGCTTACTATTTTGACTTATTTGACATGGTTGTAGGGGCATTAAATTTTGGGTATGAGACCTATTTTGGGGATAGGGGATTGCAATTTTTTTTTTTTCTTTTCTTTTTGTTGTTGTAAGGAATTGTATGTTGTGAATTTACTATTAGGTGTATATCCTTTGATTGTGATAAATATAAGTGTAGTCTTTATGGTGGTGAGATTTTGTTCGTAAATAGATTTGCTATTATGATGTATTTTTTAAATTAACAATAAACTATCTAATAGACAATGAAAAATATTCACAATAGTTAGAGAGATCACCATTGGATTGTTGATTTTCCTTTACATTAGAGATGGCCAACACTCTTATATGATAAGTTTTTAGGGGTGTTTAAGTAATTTTAATACAACTAAAAAAAAGAAAAAAAGAAAGCAAAGAAGTTAGTCAAACTCATATGAGAGATCTCACAAAATGTGAAAGATAAAAATGTAAATACAAAATTCGTATCCACACTCACTCAATAAAGCCTAAGATCAACCCAAAAACTTTATACCACAAATATAAACCTCTAGTTATCTTCAGTCCTACAAGATGTATGCCTTTAAACAATCTTATCAAATAACTACTGCTCAAAATACACTGTTTATCCTTTTTCTTAAGCTTTAGCGAATAACAATCTAGTCTTTACCGAATAGCAGTGTAGTCTTTACCGAAATACAGTAAATAACTTAGTTTTTACTGATCAATCATGTTTTAGTAATGTGTAAAGCAAAACATTAAAGCAATGAACCATATACATATTTGACACATGGATTTTTAATGTGGAAACCCGGTTAGGGGAAAAACCACTTGGGACTGGTAACTCAATTTTCACTCTTCTGAAGTGAGCGCGGTGAAGAGCCAACCCTGTTAAAGGTTACAAACACACTGTTAAGTGCGACCTTGTTAGAGGATTTAAATTTAATAGTTTGTCACTTGATATCTGACACTCACTATGCTATCTTCATGAAAAACCTTTTGATACTCCTTGGGATGCATCTCAATATATAAAGGATGGTTAAATCCTACTCTGTTTAGAGATTTTCTGAATCAATGGTTAAACTAAATCAGTATATGACCTGTTCATAAATATAACTTAATCTTGCAGATGTTCAGATCTATTGTAAACTCATAATACATTTCTGATCAATGTTTCTCTTATGTTCCTTTGCTCCACTTCTTTAAGCTCGGTGAATGGTGTTGCTTCTCTGTTGCTCGGTGTCCGCAAAAATCTTTAGCTCTATTCTTCAGCTTGTTTGATCAGGTCTGTATGAAGACTAATTATCTTCACCAGTATTCGCTTCTGCGTCCTCTTTTGATAATGAATTAGCTTGTCTCCTTTATAGAAATCATTTCACCGTTTCTAAGTCCTTGTCTTTCTTGTTCTAACGTGATCCACAAATCTCGCCATTCTTGCTTTAAAGCATGCTTTAGTTTTATCTCGTAGATTTCTTCTTGACAACTGGAATAAAACTAGCTTTAAATCTCTAGCTTATTTCTAGCTTTTAACTGGTCGATGAAAATAATGTAATCAATCAGTTTACTCCATATTTAGCTCCTGCCAGCTAAGTCTTTTGTCGTTTCTGAACTTCAGTTCTGATTGGTGTTTAACTCCTTGTTTGCTCGGTCTTGACTTCAGTTGTCCTCGGGCATCTATGTCCGTCGGGGTTGTCTTTCCGTCGGGCAATACTGTGACTTTCAATTATGCTCGGGTATCACTTTGGTTATGCTCGATAATGCTTGCTCGGGTATCACTGCGACTCTTCTTAGGGTTCTCTATCTGTCGGTGTGCACTGTCCGTCGGTGTTTGTTGTCACTTGGTGTATACTGAACTTTTATGCATTACTGATAACATAACCTTTATCTCTTTGGTTCTTTGAAGCCTTTGACAATATGTATATAACCAATCAGATTATATCAAGTTGACATCAATGATAATACAATACATTAACTGATTTAATATCTTTCATTTACTTTCTGCATCTCGGTGATCATCAACTTAACATCTTCAAACATTCAATCAGTTATAGTTCATCAATCTTTCCCTTTGGCATTGATGACAATATACTTCATACTACTAATACATTATGAAATATATCAGTTGTAGTTCATCAATCTTTACCAAACTTATTTTTCTATAACCAATACAAATGTCTGACTCTCGGTAAGCTCTTCTAGCTTCGAGTTGATTCTTGCTGAGTACTTTCTTCATTCTTCATTCCCTTCACTAGATAGATGTAGTAACTTCTGATTCTGTCTCTCCCTTTGTTGTAGAATCTCTTCTATGATGGTTTCTCTCCCTTTGACTGTTCCTCCCCTTGATGGATATTTCTATTCATATCTCTTTTCCTTTGACAACACTCTTTTTCTGTCCATATTCATTAAGTACATCTCTCCCTTTGAATAGTTCTGATAGATATTTCATATGTATAATCTTTCCCTTAAGTCATCTCTCTTTTTGGATATTTCTCTCCCTTTAGTCATCTCTCCCTTTGATAGCAATGCTAAACTAAATCTCTTTCTTTTCATAATACATTCATTGAATTTCCCTTTCCATCAGCAATACAATAAATCTAGTGTTCGGTGCAGATAAGTACCTTTCTGTGTACTGATATATCTTTGCAGTCCATCTCTGTGCTTGCATCAACATGAATGATCTTCTGATTGTGTGTAGGCTGATGCAACCTCCTAGTCAGCTTAGTGACCAATAGACAAGGGTCAGACCCCTAGTCTCTTTTTCAGGTACTCAAATGTATATTTAGGCAATGGCTTTGTGAATATGTTTGCTAATTGTTCCTTGGATTAAACATATTCCAGTATCATCTCTTTCTCTTGCACTTGTTCTCTTAACTAATGATACTTGATAGCAATATGCTTTGTCTTAGCATACATGACAAGGTTCTTTGAAATGTTTATTGCACTAGTATTATCACAATATATAATCACTGGTTCAAAAATTTTCATATTCATACCTTCCAGTAATTGCTTGATCCATGCAATATTAGAGCAATTTGCAACAACAACCACATATTCTACTTCTGCAGTAGATTGTGAGATGCATCCTTGCTTCTTACTTATCCATGTGACAAGTCTGTCACCCATGAAGAATGCTCCTCCTGTTGTGCTCTTTCTGTCATCTAAGTTTCCAACCCAATCAACATCAGTATAGACTTGAAGCTCAAATTTGCCTTCTCTTTTATACCATAAGCCATAGTCCTCGGTATTCTTTTGATATCTTAGAATTCTTTTGACAATAGTCATTGTCATTCCTTGGGATTAGCAGAGAATTTTGCAATTATTTCAACTGCATGTGCTATGTCTGGTCTAGTATGAACAACATACATGAGTTTGCCCATCGTTGATCTATATAGGGTTTGATTTACCTCGGTTGACTTATCTTCCTTGGTCAGCTTGCATCCGGTTGCCACAGGTGTTCCAACTGGTTTGGAGTCTTCCGTCTTGAATATCTTCAACACTTCCTTGATGTATTTGGATTGTGTGATATAGATGCCCGCATCCTATTGAAGAATCTATAGACCAAGAAAGAATTTGATCTCCCCAAACATTGACATCTCAAACTCTTTGCTCATTTCATTAGCAAATGATTTGCATAACATATCATTCCCTCCAAATATGATATCATCAACAAATATTTCAGCAATCAAAATGTTATCATCAGTATCTTCTTTTAAATATAGATTACCGTTTTCACTTGTTCTTACAAATCCAATACTTATGAGATAGGAGTGGAGTCTTTCATACCATGCTCTTGGTGCTTGTTTCAATCCATACAAGGCTTTGTGTAGTCTACAAACCCTGTTTCTCTTGTTACGATCAACAAACCCTTATGGTTGTTCAATATATACATCTTCTTCTAGTATTCCATTTAGGAATGCAGATTTGACATCCATTTGGTATACCTTGAATCCTTTGAATGTAGCATAAGCAAGTATAATTCTTACTCTTTCTAGTCTAGCAACGGGTGCAAAGGTTTCTCCATAGTCAATACCTTCTTGTGCATACCCCTTGCATACTAATCTTGCTTTGTTCCTTGTGACTTCTCCATTCTCATTCAGCTTGTTTCTGAATATCCATTTGGTACCAATGACATTCTTGTCATCTGTTCTAGGTACTAATGTCCATGTTCTGTTATTCTCAATCTGTTCTATCTCTTCATTCATAGCACTGACCCAATCTTCATTTTCAAGTGTAGTATCAACAGATTTAAGCTCAAAATCACAAATTAAACATTTAGTGTTCAGTGACTTACTTCTTGTTCTCATTCCAGCCTTCTTGTCTCCTATGATGTGGTTCTGTGGATGGTGTCTTCTGACATATTTGGCAAGTACCAGTTCAACTCTTTGTTCATCATTCTGATCATCATCTTGACCTTCATTTTGATCTCCATCGCTCGTTGCATCATCTTGAGCAATTTCCTAATTTTTGGTGTTTGCAGCTTGATGCTCGGGTGCATTGTTTTGTCGCTCGGGAGTGATACACTATTGCTCGGGCAGAGTGTCAGGTTCTTCACTGTAGACAAACCTGTTGTAGTCTTCCGGTTCCTTTCTGCTTTCCTCATCATTTTTCTCAACAAATTCATCTACTTTGACATTTGCACTTTCAATGATTTTGTTAGAGGATTTGTTAAGACATTTATAAGCCTTGCTTTTGGTAGAATAACCTTGAAATATTCCTTCTTCACCTTTGGATTCAAGCTTTCCATTTCTATCATATTTCAAAATATAACATTTAATTCCAAAAATTCTGAAGTAAATTACATTGGGTGTGTCCATACCATAGCTCATAAGGTGTCTTATTGGTGACTTTCTTCAATTGAACTTTGTTCAATGTATAGACAACAATACTGACAACTTCTTTCTAGAATGTTTGAGTGATGCCTTTCTCAATCATCAGACAACTGACACAATCAACAATGGATCTGTTCCTTCTTTCAACAATCCTATTTTGCTGTGGTGTTCTTGGTGCAAAAACCTGTCTTTGAATTCCATGCTCATTACAAAAGTTAGTGAATTCATCAGAAATAAATTCTCCTCCTCTATCTGATCTTAAGCATTTTAGTTCCTTACCACTTTATTTTTCTACAATAGCTTTATACCATTTAAACATCTTGAATGCTTCTGATTTCTCTTTTAAGAACATAACAATCATCATTCTAGAATTATCATCTACAAATAGAATGAAGTATTTATCACCATAGTAACTCTTAGTTCTCATGGGTCCACATAGGTCAGCATGGACTAGCTCTAGAATAACATTAGATGTGTAGGTTTTTCTCTTAAAACTAGACTTTGTCATTTTACCATTTTGACAATTCTTACACATGACATGGTCGGGCTTTGACATGCTCGGTAAGCCTCTTACTTTCCTTTTATTGCTTATCCTAATCATGTTGTCAAAATTCACATGACATAACCTTTTATGCCACAACTATATGTCTTCATTTCTAGCCATTAAACAAGTGGTGTTTATATCATCAAGACAGAATATGTTACCTTTTGTCTGTTCACCAGTTTCGATCAACCTTCCTGATTCATTAAAGATCTTTGCCTTTTTGTTCTCAAATGCAACTCGGTGACCTGTGTTATTCAGCTGTGAAACACTCAATAGATTATAGTTAAGTCCTTTTAGCCAGTATGCATTTTCACACTTGATCAAATTATTCAACATTGTAGTTCCTTTACTTTCAACTGGACAAGGTGAGTGATTACCCATTCTTATGATCTACCATTATAATACTCAGAAGTTTCAAACTTTTCCTTATCTCTAATCATGTGGTGAGTACAACCACTATCAATAATCTAGACATCATTTTTACTAACCTTAGATACAAGTGCAGTTTCAACATACCTTTTCTCTTCGTCTGAATCATCCTTCATAGCAACAAATACCACCTCTATCTTCATCAGATTCGGTGTCAGTATTCTCAGCTTTGTTCTCAGCCAGGTAACAAGCTTTCTTTCCTTTGTCCTTGTAGTCTCGGTTGTCTCTTTTGTCAGATTGTCAGTTGCTTCAGTAATCTCTGTCATCACCTCTGTCAAACTTCTTTCATATGATCTGTCACTGTTTCTGTCTTCTTTTCTTCTGTTAGGACATCTAGCAACAAAGTGTCCAATCTCTTTACAATTAAAACATACCAATGGTAATTTACCTTTGTATCTACCTTTTCCTCTCTGCAATCTTCTAGTCATTAGTGCTTCAATCTCATCAAGTTCTTGGTCATCACTATCACTTTCACTATCATTTCTCATAGCGTGTTTATGGCTTGATTTACTTATTTTCAAAGAAGATTTGAATGCAGACTCAATAGATGGTAAGACACTGTTGTCAAAGTTATTCATCACAAATGAAATAAGTCTACTAACCAAACTATCTAGAGTGACATTGTTATTTGCTATTGCTCTCATTTCTTGTATAGCAGATACTCTAATAGCATAAACATGCAGTAAGGTTCTTAGGATTTTGCTTACCACTGTTTCTTCTTCAAATACACCTCTTACTCCTTGGATAACATTGACTACCTCTTTGATTATGTAGCTATACTGAGTGATTTTTTCTCCTTCTTTCATTCTTAGGTCATCAAACCTTCCTTTTAGGCTTTCTGCCTTAGCTCTTAGCACATTTGCATCTCCTCCATGTACTAACTTCAATTTTTCCCACATTTGCTTTGCAGTGGTGCTTGTTTTGACATCCTCAAATTCAGCATGAGATAGTGAGGAAGAAAGTTCTATCATCATAGAATTGTGCTCATGCTTTTCTCTCAATTGATCAAGTGTGTGAGGTCCAGTAGGCAACACATATTCAGTATCCAAGTATTGAGTAACATCATTTCCAATACTTGATAGGTGGAGTCTTATCCTGCTTTTCCATGATGCAAAGTTATCCTTGTTCAACTTAGGCCAATCCCTTTTTCTCATCTTGTGATCTTTTGCTTAGGTCGTTAAAACTTTCTTTCAAGCACACAAGCTCTGATACCAAAATCAATGGCCTCAAAAATTAATCCAATACATCAGCCCAAAAAATTTATATCACAAATATAAACCTCTAGTTATCTCCAGTCCTACAAGATGTATGCCTTTAAACACTCTTATCAAATAACTACTACTCAGAATACACTGTTTATCCTTTTTCTTAAGCTTTATCGAATAGCAATCTAGTCTTTACCGAAATATAGTAAATAACTTAGTGTTTACCGATAAATCCTGTTTTAGTAATGTGTAAAGCAAAACATTAAAGCAATGAATCATATAAACATTTGACACATGAATTTTTAACGTGGAACCCTGTTAGGGGAAAAACCACTTGGGACCAGTAACCCAAAATTTTCACTCTTCTAAAGTGAGCGCGGTGAAGAGCCAACCCTATTAAAGGTTACAAACACACTGTTAAGTGCGACCTTGTTAGAGGATTTAAATTTAATAGTTTGTCATTTGATATCTGACACTCACTATGTTATCTTCATGAAAAACCTTTTGATACTCCTTGGGATGTATCTCAATATATAAAGGATGGTTAAATCCTACTCTGTTAAGAGATTTTTTGAATCAATGGTTAAAATGAATCAGTATATGATCTGTTCATAAATACAACTTAATTTTGTAGATGTTCAGATCTATTGTAAGCTCATAATACCTTTCTGATCAATGTTTCTCTTTTGTTCCTTGCTCCACTTCTTTCTGCTCAGTGGATGTTATTTCTTCTCTGTTGCTTGGTGTCCGCAGAAATCTTTAGCTCTGTTCTTCAGCTTGTTTGATCAAGTTTGTATGAAGACTTCTTATCTTCACCAGTATTCTCTTCTGCATCCTCTTTTGATAATGAGTTATCTTGTCTCCTTTATAGACATGATTTCACCGTTTCTAAGTCCTTGTCTTTCTTATTCTTGACGTGATCCGCAAATATCGCCATTCTTTCTTTAAAGCATGCTTTAGTTTTATCCCGTAGATTTCTTCTTGACAACTGGAATAAAACTAGCTTTAAATCTCTAGCTTATCTCTAGCTTTTAACTGGTCAATGAAAACAATGTAATCAATTAGTTAACTCCATATTTAGCTCCTGCCAGCTAAGTCTTTTGTTGTTTCTGAACTTCAGTTTTGATCAGTGTTTAACTCCTTGTTTTCTCAGTCTTGACTTCAGTTGTCCTCGAACATCTTTGTCTGTCGGGGTTGTCTTTCCGTCGGGCAACACTGTGACTTTCAGTTCTACTTGGGTATCACTTTGGTTCTGCTTGGTAATGCTTGCTTGGGTATCTTGCTCGGGTATCACTGTGACTCTTCTCGGGGTTCTCTATATGTCGGTGTGCATTGTCCGTTGGTGTTTGTTGTCACTTGGTGTATACTTAAATTTTATGCATTACTGATAACATAACCTTTATCTCTTTGGTTCTTTGAAGTCTTTGACAATATGTATATAACCAATCAGATTATATCAAGTTGATTTCAATGACAATACAATACATTAACTGATTTAATGTCTTGCATTTACTTTATGCATCTCGATGATCATCAACTTAATATCTTCAAACATTCAATCAATTATAGTTCATCAAATAACACAATGATAGCTTGATACTTGATAGATGTTCAAAGATAGTAGATGGATAGAAAAGCTTGTTTACTTGTGTATATGATAGCTAGATAAGAAATTCGTACTTGTAGTTAATTGTAGCTCTCTTAATAATTTTCTAGGGGAAATGAGCATATGGAGAGTTTTATTTATATGCTCACTTGACATTTGATCAACAATGAAGAAAAATTTAGAAAGATTATTGAATGAGAAAAAATTAGAAAGATTGTTGAATGAGAAAAATTGAGATAGGGGAGGAGCTAAAATTAGTATATGTATTGATGAGGTGGCATAGTTGGAAGAATTCAATTCACAAGCATGGTTGGAAGAAAATAAAATACTAGTTTTTATTTATTTTTGGAGTTGAAGAAGAATTAAATATATCATTTGAAACTTATTGAATAATCAGAGGAGTGTTAGTTAATTTGATTAAAACTATTAAATTATAGTGGACCAAAAGATGAATTAGTTAGATTATTTAAAATATTTAATTAATCTATAATTATATCTTAAAGACATTAGATTTCCACAACCCATATTAATTGAATTTGAGAGCTTTTGGGTTAAACAGTGTGCATGTTTTTGTATCATCATTTCAAATTATACTCTATGATTCATCATCAGAATAGTGAACTAGAGAAGAGGGAAATTAACTATGAAAATAATTAGGATTCATTCATAATTATATAGTTAAACAATTTAAAATTATTTAATTAATATAAATAAAATAACTGGTGAGAAAATGATGAAATAAACAAGATGAAAATGTATTAGTCATTTTTAGATGTTTACGAAGGGAAAAAGAGGAAAATATACAACAAATAGAAACACAATGCCTCCAATTTATGCATTCAACATTAGCAAGAGATGAATAGAGTGCATTGTGATTTACTTTTTCAACATACTAATTTTTTTTGAGGAATTAATCCCACATAATAATTTACAATAAATAGAAAATATAAAGTCACAGTTCTAAAATATCCATTCCATTCATTTTTTATGTAACTAAATATATAAGGAAATTTAGAAGAAACACTCACAAGAATGGTTGACACCAAATTTAAAAATTCTTCAAATTCTTTCAACACAAAGTCTCCTTGCAATTCCTTACCATGGTTCGGTTGAGAGGAAAAAAACTTGCAAAACGGAAAATGAGGAGCCCTTTACAATGATACAACTTCATAATAAATAAG
The DNA here is from genome assembly GCA_018584345.1 of Thuja plicata. NCBI lineage: Eukaryota > Viridiplantae > Streptophyta > Pinopsida > Cupressales > Cupressaceae > Thuja > Thuja plicata. The sequence continues at coordinate 709,590 of MU228063.1, read as the reverse complement.
ATAATAGGAGAAATGATAATTATTTTTCTTGTAACTATTTTCCTCACTTTCAGACTTTTTAAAATAGTAAAATAAAATACGTGAAGTGTTCAAGTGAGTGTAAATTACACAAACTTATCAAAATAAACGAGTTTCAATCTTTAATAAAATAGAAATTAAATGTCAAAATTTTCATTGAGATTTGATGGGTATATGACTATCTCGACATTATATCAATTAAAGTGGCGATATATTAGCTAGATGTTTAGGTGATTTTTTTAGGATTCATCAAGTCCAATAATAATGATTGGCATTGGGGGATGACCCCGTAACGTGACGACAAGTCACGAGCCTCCTTGCTTGGAGGTCATGTGTTCAAAACCTGGCTTGTGCTGGAGCATTGAAATTATTCAACCGCTGTTTAGGGCGGCTACTTCGTCGGCACGTTGGATGTGGACCTCGCCATTCTCACTGACGTTCTAACGGATCCCCACGTTCGGGCGGCAGGGCTGTTCACTCACGAACACCAAGGTGCTGCGTCATCCAGAAGGGAGGTATAAGGTGATGGGCGACGCCAGCTGGGAGATGTAAGGAGAATTTCATTGGTGTTGGAGAGATAAGGTGGTGTCCTCGACGGTGGAGGTGGTGCTCTCAGAGGGAGTTATAAGGTGATCGCGTAACCATCGCTCTAAGGGAGATATAAGGAGATTGTTATAACATAGATAAATATTTAGTATAATAGGTGTTCATGCCTCAGTACTATAACCACGGGGATGAGAGCCCCCCTCTGTGCTCTCACTGGTTCCAAGCTCCAGTTAAAAGCGTTGATGAAATAATATAATCCAACTGTTACAGATAAAAAAAAAAAAAAAAAAAAATTATAATGATTGGCATTGCATTGTAGGTGGCCCTCCCAATCACTGCACAACAATAACAATATCTAGAAGTGCATTTGCTTGGTAATGTTTCTCTATAAGAAGAGGTTACCACTACTATGTAGAGCTAAAATTGGCACTTCCAAAGTAGACTAACCGACTATTGGTCTGTGTCTCTCTAAAGTGATTCATTTTCACTTAACCGCTCTAGTTGATGTTGTAGAATATAAAAGTTGTTCTATACATTCCATTCACAAGTAAAGATGAGAAGGAACAAGTCACATGTATAACCTTTCTCATCTTTTACTATTCTTAATACCATTAATTATTTGTTTAGTAAGTGAAACTAAAACGCAATCATATATTGGGATAATACAATAATAGACATAAGTTGTCAAATAGTGAATTTCCTTATGGATTTTGGATAAGCTACATCATAGAATGGGGTACTACACAAAAAACGTGGAATCAAAAAAAGTTTAGAATTTTGAAGGTAAAAATGTTTATAATTTCTTTATGGATTATGAGTATGTCTTTGAATGGGAAACTATACAAAATATATATGAAATTGAATAAGGTTAAGGATTTTGATTGATCAACATAGGTCTATTCTTTCAATTGCAGTCTTCTGATAGTTGGTTAACTTGCTTCTGTTTGTTCCAATACTTCTCCCGTTGTTTCAGTTTAGCCACTAAATCCTTTTGTCTGACAAGGGATGCTAGATATTTTAGCATTCTAACCTCTTCCTTGGTAAAACATCACACTCTTTGGTTCTATTGTAAAATTATATGTTTGACCTACTCGACAACTCTCTCATGTTGATTCCTATTAGGCCAACAATATTATGGTTCTTCTTCTTTTTCCTATAGGCTATATTCCTCATACCCTTCTACTAGTTGCTTTTGTTTGTTTTTATCCGTATCAATGCCTTGTTTGCTCATCACATTTGCTTTCTTCTTTTCTCTGGATTTCTTCTTATTGTTGTTTTCATTTATTATCTATTCTCCCGAGTGTTCCTCTTTTGAAGTATCTGAGGAACACACATCCATTTGATAACAACCTTTGATTCCTTGTTGTGGTACTCTTTGGATTACCCTTGCACCTCTCTATAACTCATCACTTTTAGAAGGTTGACTAGCATTCTAATAAAATATCCACAAGGTCTTCACTGAAGGGGCAATACATTATCATGTGCGTTCATATTGGGGGGCTTGAAATGGGCAAAAAAATGGGGTAGTATATTGCCTAAATAGGGGGGGGGGGGGGGGGGGGTTNTTTAGGGTGGGGCGTGGGGGTTTATATAGGAAAATAGGTGTGAGGGGTATTGGAGGGGGGTGACAAAAAGGGAGTTTGGGGCAATATTTTTTTTTAAAATAGGGGGATTCTCACTAGTACATTTGAGGCCAAATTTTGACGGCCATTTGTCAGATTTGCAACGCCTAGTTGTCAAACTTTTGACATATGTATCCATCATCATTTTTGCGTTGCAAATTTTGATGGAAGTGGTTACCGTTGGTCTGCCGACATCTAATTCTGTCAGAAACTAGCACATGAATACCAACTTTGTTATCAAATTTCTTACGACAGACCTATCAAAACTCCGACAAACCATTTGGGTTTCCTGTCGAAAATTACTGTCGGAACACCCATAGGAGATATAGCAAGTTTGTCGCAAACCATTGCTTTCTGACATTTTATCTGTCGGAAGAGTGACAGAATTGCAGTGATTATTCGACAGGTAAACCCATCGGTGGTATAGCATTCCTGTCGCACTGATCTATCGAAAATCATTTCTCTCTGATATTATATCTGTCAGAATAGCGACAGTACATAATAACGTTCTGACGGGATGTCCCGTCGGAGGTATAACACCATTGTCGAAAGCATTTCCATATGTGTCAAAAAAGCAACGGATATGCACATTAAAGATAACAAAGCTCAAGAGACCATCGTAGTTGGTCTCTTTCTTCGGTCCATATTATTGTCAGTAATATGGACCGAAGAAAGAGACCAACTATAATGGTCTCTTGAGCTCTGTTATCTTTACTCCTAGCCCATTATTCAGGTCCTAGGCCATCCGCTGGCGGCTGTTGGAATGGTGCACATGATGGTATCAATTGAGGTATACACGGAGGTAGTCTCAATGATGGATCACATTGACTCTAAGCTGCCTAATGGCGGCTTTCTCGGGCATTTCTGTCTTGAGGAAAAAGGAAAGAAAAAGATCATGCAGAAGGCCTGGGTTCTCTACAAGGAAGGCATCGTGAAGGAGTACAATCTGGCCAAATTTGAGGCTTTTTACCAGGTAAATGAGAAAATTTTTCTGGAGGAAGTAGTGGCTAGGATGATCTCCATTGGCAATGGGATCATATATCTATATCAGTGATCCTGGTTGTTTAGGCTAGCTTTATGCTTGGAGTTTTATCTCCATCTCCCTTTGTATGTTTTTCTAGTTGAACTCTTAATATGTAAGGAGAAGTATTTCTAGTTGAACTCTTAATAGCTCAAAGAATTTTTGTGAGGTTGTATATGGCATTAAGTTTCCAGTGGTGCAAGCTTCCTGCTCTAGTTAGGCATTGAATTGGGGTCAGCAGGGGTGGAATAGGTAGCACTGTAAGAGCTGGATAAGTGTGCTGCTGCTGCTGCAAGTTGGGCGGGGACTAGGAGGGGTTTCATGATGGGGAATTTATGAAGATATGTAGTTGTTGGCTGTTAATGTTTGTTTTCTTTTTTCTCATTTCTTATTACCGGCCTTCAAATTGTGTGATATTATCTTGATCATGTTTTCTTGTTAGATGCTTTTGTAAGTTTATAACTTGGAATGTGTTTGATTTTAGTTCAGGTGTGGGTTCGGGTGCGCTTCGGGTATGGTTTGGGTACTTCTTGGTTGCTTGAGTTCACTATGGGTCCTTCTGTCTATCTTACCACACACTATAGGTAAAGCCTAGGTCCTAGTACATGTACGGTGCGGGTGCGGTTGCAGTTTGAGTACTTCCTGGTTGCTTGAGCTCACTATGGGTCCTTCTGTGAATGACCCACAGAGAACCCAGGCACCCAGGAAGTACCCAAGGGTTGTACCCAAGCAAATATACCAAAATATGTGCATGCATATAAAATAAAATATACATTATTTTTAAATTCTCATCAAATCGCTATAAGAATATACCAAGTGAATCTGTATATTAAGCCTTTAAATATTTAGAAGCAAAATATGAAGGACACGAGACTGAAGATGGTGCTTCAAATGAAGAAAATATGAATATTAAATGTCAATTGTAATTTGAATTTTGATTGTTTAATAACATTTTGAGACATCACTTCTAACAATGTTGCAGAGATCTTTGCGTTAGAAACCGGTCTCAAATGGTGTACATCAAATAGAATAAGCAATCTTATCATTGAGGGAGACTTGCAGGTCATCATTAATGGAATTACGAAAGGGGATTTCCAATCATGGAGACTTGCAGATTGGATTCCGAAAATCTTGAATCACTTGAAAACATTGGGGGAATATCATCTCCAACATGTTTTTTGAGAAGGTAACAGGGTGGCGGACCTCTTGGCGAATTTGGGGATCGACAACAATGAGAATATGGGATTTGAGTACGGTGATCACATGCTGATGAAACTGCAGGAGATAATTACAGAAGACATAGGGACGATCAAGAGAAAAGGCATAGGTTGATGCCAGAGAATGATTGTTCCGATCAGTGGAAGTGGAATATCCCGCGAGATATTTATCATACACTTCCAAGCACAGATTCGAGGTAAATTTCTTCTCAGGGACTGCCGCAGTGATTAGATAGGGTTGAAGGCCACCATCACTCAAGATACAAATTGTATCATATGTAGTACCAAAGGAGATCAATCAGAAATGCCGATGTCAGAGGGAAGGGATGTTTAGTCAGCATGCATGAGAGATATCTGAATTAACCCGTGAACAAGTACCCTGCGAAAGTCAATTCAACCTTATCACAAAATCTCATTGAAGAACTTGCAGTGTGGTCTATTTATATTTCCCTATTTTTCTATTTCTTCATAAGACTATGGCGAATCATCTGGGTATAAGTTGTCGTTGCAGCAAGGTGGGATCGCTGTAGGAGACCCCGGAGGAGCAAATACAAAGAATTTTTAGCCAGGCAAATGAAAAGGAACAACTGACAATGGTGGCGATGCTGGGGGAAAATTTTGGTCCAAAAATCATGTTCACGATGGTTTGTTGGTGGTAGAGTTATTCCAATCGGTCGTTCAAATTTTTGGGCATCCTCTACATGCGCTCGGACTGGCCCGTAGGATTGTAGCGGAAGACATATATATAGAGGTGGGGACAACAATGGATAGCACCGACACCTAGTTAACAGTAATGGTCTGCTGGGTTATTTTGCGGAAGGCAAGAAGACTTTGATGAAAAAGGCGTGGACAACCTTCAAAGCAGGTGTTAAGGAGTACGATACAGAGAAGTTTGGAGCCTTTCTTCAAGAAAATGGGAATCTCTTTCCTGAAGAGATAGGAGCTAGGCTGGTAGAGCTTGGTCAGGGAATAATGTATTTATTCCATTGATCACAGTTCCTATTCTGCTAATTTAAACTACTTTTTTTGAACTCTTATTTTGTCTAGGGATTTTACTCATTTAGCTAGACATTGCAAATGTTAAAATGTAGAATTTGAGTGGATTTGCAATGGTGAAGCCTTAGTATTTTTTTTGTATAATGTTTTAGTTTCACTGCATTTTTACAGTCTTCTATTTTAATTTAGTTTAATTATAATCACTGTAAGGATTTTTTATATACATTAATTGTGGACTTGTGATCTATTCCTTCATATAAAAAAATGAAAACATTAACAACGGCATGAGCATCAAACATTAAACAAGGATGCTTTGAAAGTTACAACTTCAACCAAAAAAGATTACTCTTTGAAATCCCTAAGAAAAACTTACACAATGAAAACTTCAACTATTATTTGTAACTAACTTATTGTGCAACAACTTAACATTGTTGTGCAGAAGAAGCATAACATGTTACAACTTGTTTACTGTTATATATTTTCTGGTAATTTACTTACCATTAGGCTGCTAGTTTTTTGTTGTAGTTCCAGTTAATTTTTAATTTTATTTTATCAAAAAGTAAATGGCATCAACAAATTGATATAGTGTGATTGGAAAAGTCTGAAATACAATTGAGGTGGTAAGCTATTCAATTTTGACAAGTCAATCATCACAGGAAATAGGTCCTTCCCCGGTTAGGTTTTGAGGAGCAAAATTGATGGCTGGTTTTGCTGAAGGATTTGCAGGGATTGAGCAAGCAGACAAAAGATTGCAATCATATATCTATTATTTTTTAGCTAAATTTGACAGATGTATATTCAATCTATGTTTTAGCTATATTTTGTAATAGTTTTCTAGGGCTTGCAGACCTTATGATTAGATTAGTTTAAGTCATATCTTTGGTGGCTTATGAACTCTGCATAATGTATATCTTATTTATATATATAAATGAAACACTATCGGTTCCAACCCCTTAATTATAAAAAAAAATGGCATCAACAAATTGATAATGAACCCTTCAAACAATAGTTTGTAATATTAATTATATTGAAACTTAAGGTTGATATGTATTGAACTTATTTTTTGGTCTATGATGTATATTGAAGTCTAATTCTGACCTATATATGAAAGAAATCAATATTATGTTCTTTAAATTTTGTAGTAGGAATGTTTTCCAGAAATTTTATACAAATTTCTTGTTTTTCAGTGTTAATTTTTTTTGCCAAATTTCCACTAAAGTCTGAGTGATTGAAATTTTTGGAATGTTTGAGTTATTGTCAAATCCAAATTTTTCAACTATGAAGAAATTTATGTACAATCAAGGAAGATAGATAATGACGCCAACCTTACAAGTTTTACAAAACCATTGCTCATAACATAGGAAATTTATTTACAATCAAGGAAGAAAGATAATGATGCCAACCTTACAAGTTTTACAAAATCGCTACTCATAACATAGGCTAGCCAACAGAAGTTGGGTTCTTTGAAAAGATGAAGATAGAAACAAGTATTTAGTACAAAATTCCTATTAAAGAGATCTAACAAATTTTCTTGCAAGAGAAACACAACTTTTTGTACATCGAAGAAAACTGGATTTTGTCACGATAATAGTAATACATAAATAACAAGAAGAAGAAATAGAATTACATATCTTCTGAGAATGTGAAACAACTAGTGTAGTTAGTTTGTCGATTCAAGCAAATTATCATAGCTTTTTACAATTCCTTGTCAAGGAAAAGAGATAATCTTTGAAGGGACAATGGCTAGCAGTGGAATTTTGTAATTTTATTCTTTTGTAAAGGAAGGATTGACACAAATATCAAGGGCGATCAATCTCCATTTTAATTAAGAGAGCTTGACTCTTATGATATAAACTTAGTTCAATAAAGTATGAGTAGAGATGAGGAATTTAAATAAGATGTTGGCTCCTTGCAAGTAGGTTCAAGGGGAAATGTATTGACTCTTCTTTCCATTTTGAAGATAAGGCCTCTTAAATCTAGGACCATGTAGCCTTTTTGTTCTTGTAGATATAATATATAGTACATGAATTTTAAGAATGAAAAAGTAAAGAAAAACAAAATGTAACATATGCAAGAAGGATGCACTTTCTCTTCAGAAAAAAACAAGTTGGATCTACTGTCCTGGCCACTGATTGCCTTAGATTTGTTTCAATATCGGTAATTTCTAATCTGTGCAGATTATGTATATCCTGAATAGATAGAATGTCTTCCAATACATATCTGTTGAAATGGCAAAGAACCAGAATTCAACATACTACAAACTATTAACACTGCATCTTATTAAAAAACAAGGGCTCATTTGTACGATCACCAAAACATTACAATATCAAGCTCAAACATACGATGAAACATAACTCAACACCAAAAATGTCTTTGGAAAATCAAGTTTCCCCAATGCCTTGCAATGTTTAGTGAACATTGGCATTTCCCTCTTCCCTTTTTTCAAATCTTCATCAATCAATGTCTGCTTCCTTTTTCGATTATTTGGATGTGTTTCATCATCTAGAAAATAACACAAGTCAACATTGTTTGCAGAAATGTTTTTGCTACAAAATAAATTACTTAGAAGACATCAGTTTAATTTTAAGAAAATCTCAAAACAACGGAAGCAACTAGATAAATACAAAAAATAAAATTAGCACTTAATTTCAGATGATAATTAAAGATATCTCATCATAACAACTATGTCATTTGCCTTGCAAGATTCCCTTTGAAGTTTTAACATTCTTAGCCAAATCTAACTCTTCAAGTTAAAAATGTATTAAAGAATGACGATCAAACTTTCCTTTGTAAAAAAAAAAGCCAAAAACAACTCATCAAGGAAATGGAATGTATTTAAGAATGATTCACCAGGTTTACCTTTTCTTAAAAGTCACAAAATTAAATTTCTTTTACTATTTGATGCTAAGTTCACCATTTCAGAAGTAGAAAATCACAGTCTAGCTAGCTACCCAATCTAATACTAGCACCCTCAACATGTGAAAACATAATGCAATCGATTTCATCTACTGAAAAACAAAATTCTAAATGGCAATCTACCTCATCATGTAAAATCAAATTTAACTGAAAGAAAACATTACTATGCATTTTACCATGCTGTTATATGCCTTCAAAGTTCTTCAATAATTATGTTGGTAAGTTGGGAGTAGTTAAATGTGTCACACACCCCAATGCTGTGAAAATTCACATATACACAATAAAAACAATACAGAGGAAATGACAAACCAAATATAAACTTTACCGAAGCTACATCACTCTTGAGTGCTTGACACATAATTAATGATAAGTAATCATGTCTCAACAGTTTTAGCAGATGAAAATGTCAATTGATGTTGAATTGACCTATATGCTTTCTCTTACATTTACAAATTATCCTCGATGGTAATTTTCAATTGCGTTTTTAAGGGATTAAACAGATTGTTTTTATTAAATCCGTTATAAAAATAAGATTTAAGTTATTTATTAAATGTGTTGTTGCATAAGAGTTGATCCTGCCTACAACCCTCCAACACTAAACTGCAATCAAAGTCATCTAATGTAAGAGGAAAATGCCTCCAATAATCTCCACCTAAGCTGCCTCAGGGAAGACACAATCTGAAACAGGTCTTATGAAGCAACTATGTCTTATGGGTTGCAAGTGAGTGAAAGAACCATTGGAACTATTTGTTAGGGACCTAAATAGACCCCATCTATGAGAATAGGTCACCCCTACTCCCTTAAGTCACTTTGGGGGCATTGTTAAGAATTTGGGTCAAGTGCTCCTGAAGCCACTCTTGGTAGTTGGTATTGTAGGATTGGTGAAACCTAGTGATTAGGTTGCCCTTGGGGTTTTGGGGTTGTGATAACCTTAACCAAGTCCTTTCCCACACTTGTGACAAGTGTGAGGCATTTTGGCCTTGAAGAGTTGGTATTTTGGGGTGCATTGCCCTATTTGGGTCATTTGAAGGCTTCCCACTTCCCACTTTACATTAGAGATGGAGAAACCAATCTCAGAATACCAATTGAAGCCTTGCAATGTTGAGAGTGGGATAAAGGCTACACTTGAGACCATATATAAGGAACAACCTAATTATTGAGCTTCACTTTGTTTCAAGAATAGTTTTATATTCTGTACTAAACATGGCCAACCAGGTGAAGGTGGAAGCTCATTTGGCTCCACCCCCCTAAAATCACTCTTAATTCCCCGTTAACATCTAACATTCATTCATTATTTCATCCATTAATAAAATGTAACATTCATTAATTATCACACGATAACATTCATTAACATTCATTAACACATTATAAAATTTATGAACATTCAA
>MU228063.1:674723-691877 GCA_018584345.1 Thuja plicata | reverse complement strand
TATATTAATTGTTAAATAAATATAATGAAAAACTTACCAATTGATGATAATCAAACCCCCCTTCAATGTGACCATTATCCCTACAATGTCTCTTAGCTATTTTGATTAGCAATCTTCTAGTGTTTAAACCCTTACAAATATTGCAGGGACAATAACAGTTTCCATCGCCTTTTCTTTTTAAGTTAGACCACAATTTATTGATTGTATCCCCATTACCTTCTTCACTTGGCTTGTCTGACATGATCCTTCTTCACTTAGATTATCTACTAGCACTTGCATCAGAAAGGGATGCAAGGGTTACATCGATAGAAAAGTATGTGTAAGTTAACATACTAGAAGGTAGCTTCTATATATATGATATTGTAATACAAGCTTAAAATGCATACAAAATCAGGAAGATGATGACAATCATCTAAGCAATTAGATACTATTGTATGTTTCTCAATGCATAATGTTGATGTTTAAGTATAGGTTGAAACTTTTTACTATAAAGAATATAGTCCATTTTAAATGCACTAGATCGGTTGGCTTGTCATTATGTGTGATCATCAAGATTAATAATTATGTAGATGGGTCATGGACATCAATAATATAAACTGCTTGTCTTTGTTCTGACTATTAGAAGAAAAAATTGTACATAAACTCTAATTAAAAAGGCATGGGGTCTAACCATACACAAATCATAAACAATGAAATAAGAAAGAGTCATAATACATATTGGTGATATAAAGAGAATGCTCATGATATTCACTACTATGTCCAAATTTATATCTCTCAACTAATCATCATCATCATCACCACCATTCTTATTTGAATGCTACTCAAAGATATAAGCAATAGGAAAAATGAAAATAAATAGTTACAGTTCTTCTCTTCAAACTAACAAAATATCAAATTATGGAAAACACGTGAAAGAAAGTGAAAAAAAATGGTAATTGGACCTAGATTTAAGTGGTATTATGAGGTAACCATATCTTTTGACATATCCATTTTTCTCTCTTTTCACTTCTAACCAAAATTTCAATCAACAAATTAATGTGTCTCTTGTTTATGCACGTGATTTATTGAATGCATCTCTTTTTTATGCTTGTAAATGGTTGTGGGTGTTATATTCAACAGATATATGATACAAAATGGTTTGCTAAAACTCATGAGAAGAAGAAAAATGCTATTGGCTAGCACTTAACTGACATAACTATTTCTAAGGCTCAAGCTTAGAAAACGCAAACAATTCTAGAATATGTCATTTATAGTTCTGAGACTAGGGATTTAACATGGTGACTTTGGGTGCATCTAAATTTCCTAACGTAATACAAAGTGCCAGATTCATAACTGGGGCAAGGGAAAACTAAATCAGATACAAAAAAGTTACAATCCATAGCCTTACCTCAAATTAGGCTTTTTTAAATCCATGCAGAATACAATAGAGCCCTAGAATTTATCACGGCATCACATTTTCTCAAACATAACTTTGCAAACTACTAAATTTCTGAATGCACTAACAATTATTGATTCAAATTCTGATATCTTGCACATAGATTGGTTTAAAGTTTAACTTCTTTACTGCAATGACTACCATGTTTTAGCGTACCCTGCACATACATTGGATTACTGAAGCATAAGGGAAAATTGTGGCATAATCATTTTTGAATGAGACAAACAAAACCAATCTTCTTACGTGTTTGCTTCAATCTAATCAAAATAAAACAGACAGGTTCAAAATTTTGTAATAGAAGTGATTGTTGCATTTCAACATGGCAGCCTAATAGAGAAAAATATCTATAATACTATATGATCCGGGGAAGACAATAAAAAACATGATCACATTACAGAATTGGAAATGCAAGAGTAAGCACATGAAACACACAACAAAAGAAAATGTACATAGAGAGTGAATAGTAGAAGCATACACTACAGTAGCAAGAAAGAGTAATGAGCTAAGGATGATGGAAGTAGTTTTTTACACAAACTGAAAGCAAAGGTTGTTGTAATGTCACATCGCAAAAGAAAAAAAACAACAGCCAAATATTTAAGGATTACAAATGGTCAAAGGATGATTGCTAGGGGGACGGAGGGAAGAGAAGATAGAGAGGAGACATAGTATTGTGTGGAGGGGAGGATACTGTTGCATATTATATCTCCACCTACCTATGGGGTGTGATGTGACCCTAGTAAATAGGGCAAGCTTGATGTGGAGGCTATTCATGCATGCAAGCAATCATTTTAGTCTAATGATTATATGTAATGTTGAATGGATTAAATGCTTTATTCTTGGTAGAAGTGAATGGAAGGAATAGTGTTGGTGTTAGGTTTCATTTATTATTGAATTCAATGGTTTCCAATATGTGTTGAGGAGTTTGCTCCTTGTTTAATGTTAATTGTTCCTGCACAATCCACTCATCCAACAGTGATCAAATGCTATGTGGAAGGGATGGTTGATAGTGTTCCTTGAGGGAAGGGGGATTGTGAAAGACTTGTTATCATTGTATTGTATATTTCCAATATGTTTGGATGCAGGCAGACCAGGAGAATGAAGGATCACTCACTGATTGCATGATAACCTAGTTTTGAAGGGTCACTGGTTGAGGGGACAGTCAAGGTCCGGATGATTGGGTCATTGGAGGACCCTATTTCTTTGTATTAATTTCTATTCAAATTGGATGCATGGACTTCTTTTGAATTATCGGCTGCTATGTATCCTGCAACTGCATCTGTAAATCTGCATATACTTCTCTAGGGTTGTAAGCCACCTAGGGATCAAAATAGAGAAAATAAATCAAAATCGTTCTTTGTCCTATTTACTTTTAACAAAGTCTCAACTATGAATGATACAATACATTTGATGCACTAAGCTATCAATACAAATTGAGCCTAGCTAGAAGCTCACGGGCTATTCATTTGATAACCACAGTCAACATTTCAAAAAAATTCATATCCTTGAGCACAAGCACCAATAACATCAAATAATGAAGTTAAAGCACGGGCTAGGGCACGACACCAGTAGAATGCGGTCATTTCAGTGATCATCTCAGCAATATACAATGGCATCATTAAGCGTGCCAGTAATATCAACAAACGTGAATTCAAACATTTCAAAATAGTGAATCGATATCCTTGAGCACAAGCACCAATAACATCAAATAATAGAGATAAAGCACGAGCTAGGGCAGGACACCAGTAGAATGCGGTCATTTTAGAGACCATTCATGATCAAATAAAATGCAATGCAATGAAGATGAAGAAATCACATACCTTCTCTCACGCTTAGCTTTCACCCGTGCGTTTTCTCCCACTCCTTTTCTTTGCAATTGAAATAAAAATGATTTGGGCATTTCACTTTTTTTTTTCATCTATACCCCGAAATTTTCGGAATCCCGATGGTCTATTTAAAACCCATCAAAATAACGACACTATCGGGGCCTATTACAAAAAAACACCAAATTCATTAAAAAAAATTATCCGTCGGAAGTTTCTGTCGAAATTTGGCCCCAAATGCAGTAGTGTCTTTAATATGCCACAAACACACGTGCTATGATACGTGTTCACTAAGTGAATCCCCCGTGAAAATATCCTAGCATTCTCACATTTGAAGATATCATGATTATCTTGTCTACAAGATTTTTGCTTTTTTTGCCCAACATTTTGAAGCATAATGTCACAATTTCCCATAATTGAAACAATTTGCATAATTTCTCCCATTATTCCTTCCTCTTCCTCTTCCTCTTCCTCTTCCTCCTTAGTAGTTTGATTTTCTAATTGTCCTCTTGATATCCCTACTATTGATTATCCTGCTAGGTTTTGCACGAAAAATGTGACTGTGATAACATTGATTCCCTCCATTCCCTCCATTCTAGACTAGAAGTTGTTATCGAGTCAATATTCTATCAAATTAATGACCCATTCCTTGTAGATGAAAAAATACATATAATTAGGTCTGACTGATTTAATTGCAACACGTCTTTTCTGCTTTATCCTTATGGCATTCATTTCAGATGTGTTGTTCTCGGTTACAATATATGCACTAAATTTCTTTAGGATTTTTAAATTCATTGGACCTGATCTCCTATTGTACCACTAGTTTCTACACTTTCAATTGTAGGTCTTTAAGGACTTTTGTGTTTTTTTCCTTTTCCATCCTTCTCCATGACTAGGCTTCAATATGGTATATCGTAGATGCTAAATCAATATAATTATCAAAACTTCTTCCATCCAATCTTACCCTGATGTCTTTTTGTAATCTCAAAATAAACTATTCTATTTTATGATTCTTTATTAGAGGTTCTTCCAGAATCATACATACCTCTTTGAATATTTTGAAATAGCTCTTCTTTGATTTAGTTTCTCGTCTGGCTTAGACTTTCCATTGGTAATTTTGGAGTTACAAAGTTAGAAAATAATTCTTTCTTTACTTTTTCGCAAGTGGCTATAAATTGTTGATAGTTTTTTCATGTACTATTACAGTTCTTCTTTTCTTAGGGATCCAACAAAATCTAGCAATCTAACCTCATCTTCTTCTTTTCCCAATTTATTTCATGCTAATTCCAATAGGAATATATGCTTCAAGATTTGAGTGATATCTATTCAAAAGACTGCTATCCTGGTTACTATTTCCATGGTTTTCAAGTTTTTTTCCGGATTAATAACTTGTGTCATCTTAGGTTTTTTTTTCCTATTTCCTTTCTGGTTTGGATAAAATGTACTTATTTTCTTTCTTTGTGTCAATATGAGGTTTGGTTTCTTTTCCTTTATCTCTCTCAAGTTTAATATCAATATATGTACCCACTATTTCTCTCTAATGGATATCCTACTCTTTTCTCTCTTCAACATGCTCTTGCTTCTCTTCTTTCTTCTCTTTTCTTTGTTTTGTAATACTTATACAACCACTCTCCTTATTTTAGACCTCAAGGGGGATAGTACTGGTTTGGGGGTTATGACTCTGTAACATCTCATTTTGTTTGTAAACAATATTTGATTAGTTATTAGCCTATTTCCCTTTCCAAGATTAAATTAACTTCATTCTCCTTTTGTTCTCGCTCCTTTAATTTACTCACAGTCTTACATTCTTATTAACCATTCTTTCTAAATAGCCATCATTCAAGTATATGACCTTAGTTGGAGTGTTGAGGAACTCTCTAAACTTGTCATCTAACTTAATTGTCATATCAACTAAATCTGATTTTTGTTTAAGGTTTATGGAAGGTTAAGACAAAGTAGGAGCCTCAATGCTACAACCTTCCTCTATCAACAAGCTTTTAGATTCATGATTTAAAAAAAAAAAACTTCTTGATAATGTTTTAGTTCCTTTTAGGAACAAATTTATTTTCTCTAGGTCCCCTCCTCATGCTTTTTCATGTCTTTTGCTCTTGTTTTGACAATGTCCACATCGGTGTGCTCATCACTACCTCCAATGACACACTCTAACCTCAATTTTGTTATCAAATTTGTTATTTTTCCAGTGTCTCTCTTCTCTTTCCATCATTTCTGAGTCTTCTTTCTTAACCGTCTAGGCTGACCATTCTATCCGTTGAACACAGTAGGAATGAGAGAGGGGACGGGGGGGGGGTAGATCAATTCAAACAACAACAACAAATTTTATTCACATCTTAATATACTTCAAATCAGCATACGTAACTTACTTTAATGAAACCTTAAAACACAAAGAATAATCAACACAAGAATACTTGATTTACGTGTAAAACCCAAAACTCGGAAAAACCATGGTGAGAATCAAAATCACAATATAAATAGCTTGAATTACAATGTTTTGGGCTCACTGCCAAGGAGAAACACCACATTAATGACTTTCATAACTAGGGATCACTGCCTTAGGGAGAGATACAAAGGACTTGTACAACTAAAACTTATTATCCAAGGACAAGATACAAAAGGCTTCTATTAGACTCACTATCATCTAGCAACAACATGAGTTTCAAAATTGAAATGAGAATAATCTCTTGAACATGAAACTATCCTTGAATATCAACATCAAGCGACTAGATTCATGGCATACATCTATCACTATCTCACCACACTGTCTCTGAATGTATTTCCTTCAAGTTCTAACTTATACACATCTACTTCACACATAAACTTTGCTTCTTTCTTTCCTTTCCTTCACACCACACACATTTTCCACTTTTGCATACACTCCCTTACATCTCTAACTTTGAATGTACTCCTTAAAGATGAGATAGATCATAAAAAATCTCTTGAAGGTCCGCCACAACAAAAACAAGTCATTATTACATAAAATAGGTCATCTAAACCCAAGATACATGAGGCAGTCCACTCCAAGAGAAAGATGGGACCCAAATATATCACAACACAGTATTCTAAGAGAGATCCAATGGTTCACACATTAACCAGAGTCATCTTCGAAATACATTGTGTAGATAGGCAAAAAAGCTTATAGACTAGTCAACCAAAAAAATATCTTCCAAAACAAATTGAATTATGCGGATCTCCACGCACCAAGGTGAGACCCAAATTAGCATTCCAACTTCATCTGTAAAGCATATCCAGACAAATAAAATGGCCCCAGATAAGACAACACATCCAAACACAAAATCATAGCATGACTGAACACATCAGATATAGATCGTCATAGCTTACTTGCAAAACATAGATATGACCAGAAAACATACTGTATGACCAGACATGATTATGATCATCATACAAAAACATAGTTTAAAACATATCTAGAGAAAACTAAAGATATTCCAGATCAGTCTGAAAGAACCCTTTCCTATCAGAGAATAACAATAATACTAGAGTATTAAAATTAGCTTCATCAACAATATAATTGACATCATGAACAATAGAAATACCCGAATATCAATTTGTGAATTTTAGTAAAAGTAATATCGGATCATCAACTACAACAGTATCAATTTCCAATCAACTTAATGCCAAACCAACAAACTCAACACAAGACTAAAAATCCAAACAAAAAATGATGAACAATAGTAGAAGACCAATTGATATCAATTACACCAAAGGAACTACAAGTGTATAACATATTTTGAATCATATCCAAAAAAGAGACTTCCACCACAATTCCTTCTATCCATACCTTTTTGCGCTAGTCTAAATACACATCGATCTTCAACAAAACCTAACAACAACACAACTAAAGTACCGACAAATCTGTCACTAATACTCCATCCTTCCAACCCGTCATCAATACTTCATCCTTCTAACCAGTTTGACAACAATGATAACCAAAATATGATATTTACAACACTACCTTTTATCTCTTTTATCTTGAATTTCTTTTGTCTCCTTTGGACATGAGTGTTTTTGATTTGATATTGCATTAATCCTTTATTATCTCCCATGACAATTATCTAGTAACTTTCCTTAACAATTACATCTTTTAATAGGCATCTTCAAACCTTTTCGCCCTTTTCATTTCTCATCCACTTGATGCCTAACCCTGTCTCACAGGGTAGATGTTTAGAGAGAAAATTTAGGTTTTATCATATCTAGTTCATCACCTGTCTTATATTTCCCTGTTTGAAATAGGATTTCAGATTGAAAAATTTTCTGTAACCTCTGCAAAACCTAACTAGGGCCCTGACAATAGAACTAATGTTAGAAATAAATCTATGGGATGCAGACCAGAGTTCTATACTCTAAGGATTTCTTATGTTGGAGTCTTCTACCATAGACCCAGTCCTATTGAGGAAATAAGGAAAGGCATCCAAACATAAGATTGTTTTAAAATTAACATAGAAATATCATACACAATATAATATACCATTTTGTATTATATTTAATCATGCATTGCATTCCTTAGATCTCCTTATCTTATTCACCATTACATTGATATTTCTATATCACCATTATCATCATGCTCATATTGGTGAATAGATTCCCCTATCTATGTTAGGAATAACAGTCCAGAAGACAACTGAGAGGGGGGTGAATCAGTTGTGATATAGATTATTAAACTTTAAAATTTGTAAACCAAAACTTCAATGCAAATGATAACACAATAAATGCCAACACAATAACACAATACTTGTTGTCGAGGAAACCTTGTCAAAGGTAAAACCCCAGTGGTAATTAGCACCCAAAAACAATATACTGAGATTATAGTATCTCTGTTAAAAGATTTAGCCCTGTTAGGAGCTTATTACAACATTACAACACACAATCCATGTTAGGAGACATACCCTGTTAGGAGTCAAGAAAAGTAGTAGGCTCACTGCCCAGGCACACTACCAAAAGAAGGTTAACGCCACCCTCACAGATTGACAATCCGAACAAGTGTATATAGGAATATACAATCCAGTGAATTGTCTAATAGCAACTGTCTTTGCTTGGTCAGTTCCAATGAAGTATTCTTGTCACAAACTCTGCTCTACATCCAACAACAAAACAAGCCTTGCAGCTTTCACTTCTCTTCCTTTTCAATCTCTTCCACTACCACTTCCACGTCTTTCCAAAAGAAAATATCACTCATATATACCCTATTATAATAATTCATTAGGTTGGCCAATTAAGCTTTCCTAATACACAAATAATTGATTAAGTTGGCCAATTAAGGCTTTCCAATATACAAATAATTATATAACCCCTTGCTAAGATACACACGGTACCTATAATAAGTAAACATACAATACAATCCATCACTTATACTCCCAAATCTACAATCCACGCTCAGATTTCATATTACACGCTACATGTCTAAAGTCGGCCACCAAATAGGTCTCCTCCAAAATACACGCCACACCTGACGTCACTAGTTATCACATGACAATCAAACACAACCCATTATTCCACAATATGTCTACAGTCCTCCAGTAAGCTCGCTTCACCTAAAATATCTTCGCCAGTAAGATATACCTAAAACACAGAGACCTGCTCTGTTAAGCATCACAGTTACAGTTCAGAAACCAATCTTCACCAAAACAACTGTAACATCCTCAATATGTAATATAAAGCCAAGCAACCTTAGGAATAATGTCATAAAAAATCCTTCTTCATATAACCAACTTCAATTGTTCTAAAACATCCGTACAGTGTCCGTACACTTCTGCCAGTCAAGTAACCAGCCTGTCTTCTTCATAGTAACATATGTTGACATCAATGACAAAAATTGAATATCAGCAGTATGATCAGTACCCAAAACTGATATCATCCAACAATCTCCCCCTTTGGCATTGATGACAACATATAGGAAAATCCATCAACCCAAAATCAACTCAAAAATACTTTCTCCTCTCAATACAATCTTCTCAATATCCTCAACACAAATCTCCCCAAAACAGTAGGGATTTTCACATAGATTCCTTCCCCCTTTGGCTGCAATGTCAAAGGGTGCCATAACTCATTTGTAATCTTCTGTAGCTTTTCCAAATCTTCATGTCCAATAGCCACGTGCAAGATCACCCAAATGTGCTCTAGTGTTCCTTCGATCACTCCCCCTGAGGAGTAGATGCATACACCAAGTCCATAAAATGATATATCTCTGAAAGCCAATGGAATGATGCATATCTGCATCAATTAATTATCACAAGGAGGGGCTCTGACCCCAAGCATGCTTCTGAGACACTCAAAAGAATCTTTTGGCAAAGGTTTTGTAAATATATCTACTATCTGTTCCTTTGTGCTAATATATTCTAGTTTAATCTCCTTCTCTGCTACCTTCTCTCTCAAGAAATGATACTTAATAGAAATATGTTTAGTATCTGAATGCATTACAAGATTCTTTGACATATTCACTGTTCTAGTGTTATCACAATGGATAACCACTGGTTGTTAAAAAATTATACCAATGTCCTTCAACATTTGTTTCATCCAAACAACTTGTGTGCAATTTATTGCAGCAACAACATATTCTGATTCAACAGTAGATTGAGAAATACAGTTATGCTTCTTTCTCAACCAAGAAGCCAACCTTTCACCAAGCAAAAATACACCACCACTAGTACTCTTTCTTCCATCCACATTACCTGCCCAATCAACATCAATATAAGCCTGTAAAATAAAATCATCTGATTTTTCATACCATCAATACCAACTGCATTGGTAATATCTGGTCTATTGTGAGTTAGATATTTTAGACCACCAATCATAGATCTATACTTTTTCTGAACTACACTTTGAGTGTCATCATTACTAGTTAGTTTATGTCTAGTTACCATAGGTGTTCCAACAGGTTTACAATCTTCCATTCCAAACTTCTTCAACATTTCCTTAAGATACTTGGTCTGAGATATAAAAATGCCATTCTTACTCTAATTAATTTGCAAACAAAGAAAAAATTTCATTTCACCAATCATTGACATCTCAAATTCATTTTCCATCTTATCATTGCCTCCAAAAATGATATCATCCAATAATTCATTAAATGCTTCAAACTTCATTCTAGGAAATACAACCTTCATCACAACAGAAAGCACAAAGAATGCAATCCATATCATAACAGAAAGTACACTGAGACTTTCACCATAATAAGATCTTGTTCTTGTAGGAACACACAGATTTGTATGCACCAGATCCAACTTCCCTTTTGCTGAATAAGATTTTCTTTTCAAATTGCTTCTGGTCTACTTCCCCATAACACACTCTCTACACATAGTGTTAGATGGCTTTACAATCTTAGGTAGATCTCTTACAACATTAGTCATACTTGCCTTCACAATGTTATCAAATTTAACATGAAAAAATATTCTATGCCACAGCCAATTGTCATCAACCTTCACAATAAAATAAGTAGCTTTAGATGCATATGTATTCAATTCAAATACATTACCTCTAAATTTAGAACTAGATGCGACCAAATCTCCTGATTTACTTCTGATAGAGCATTTCCCATTAATGAATTTCAACTGATAACCTCCATCCACTAACTGTCCAACACTCAACAGATTATGCTTAAGTCCATCAACAAGTAATACATTGTCAGTATTTGTCTTTCAATCCAAAGAAATAGATCCTACTCCAATGGTAAGTTTAGGAGTATTGTCACCAAATCTAACAACACCACCATCATATATTTTCAATTTCACAAATTTACTTTTATCTCCAGTCATATGATGTGAACAACCACTGTCTATAGCCCATTTAGAATTATTTTCAACACAAGATACTAAGGATTTTTCCTCATGTATAGGTTCATCATCCTTTATAGCAATAAATCCAATTTCATCATATTCACCATCATCATCAGAAACACCCTCACTAGCATAATATCATTCCTTGTCTTTAGGATACTTTGATTTGTAAAACTTAGGTTTATGCTTAGGAACCCTGGTAGGACATCTAGATGCAAAATGACCAATATTGTTACATGAAAAATATTTCAAAGGTAATTTGCCTTCAAATTTACCCTTACATCTCTTCTCTCTTCTAGCTATCAATTCTACCACTTCATCTAGCTTTCTTTCTTCCTCCTGTATTTGTTCTCATTCCTCAGCATAGTCTCCAAGATCTTCTCTCAGGTCACCATTGTTGGTGCTCAC
This sequence comes from Thuja plicata, assembly GCA_018584345.1. Classification (NCBI taxonomy): domain Eukaryota; kingdom Viridiplantae; phylum Streptophyta; class Pinopsida; order Cupressales; family Cupressaceae; genus Thuja; species Thuja plicata. The sequence continues at coordinate 680,406 of MU228063.1, read as the reverse complement.
AATTCTTGATAAGGTCTTTTTGTTCTTATGCATGGTTGTCTTGAATGTTGACTCAACTTTAGGTAAAGTATCTCCCAATTCTGCGACCTTAAAAGTAGTTAGTTTTCCAATCAACATCTCTCTAGTGAAGTTTAGTGTCAAAGGTATAATCTCCTCTATAGCTTGTACTTTGGTTCTATAAGAAGGTATCAAAGATCTGACTATCTTTGCAATCACTTCTTCCTCATTGTAAGTACCTCTAGAGTTTCTAATGGCAGTAACCACTTTAGTAATTCTCTATCCATATGCCCTAATGTTCTCATCTTCTCTCATCTTCAGTGATTCCATCTTTATCTTCCAGTTTTGTAGCTTTGCCTATTTTGTAAATTTATCTCCTTCATACAGTGCCTCCAATCTTGTCCAGATCTCATGTGTAGAATCCAAGTCTTTTACTTCAGTGAATTCACCTTCAAAAAGTGGGCTGATCAATGATTCCCTTGCAACCATATTACATGAAAATAACTTCTTTTCATCTTCATTATCCTTCTCCAGTTCATCCTCAGTCGCTATCTTTTCATTATTCTTTGTGATAATCTAGTTGTCAAGTCCCAAACATAGCAAATGTGTTCTCATCTTGTTCTTCCAACTGTCAAATTTTTTAGGATAAAATTTCAGACTATCCTTCCTGTAGTAACTCATCTTCATGATCACCTCAAGCTGTTAAGCTTTCTCTCTAATGGCCAGTAGATCTAATACCATTTTTTAGGAATAACAGTCCACAAGACAACTGAGAGGGTGGTGAATCAGTTGTGATATAGATTATTAAACTTTAAAATTTGTAAACCAAAAAATCAATGCAAATGATAACACAGTAAATGCCAACACAATAACACAATACTTGTTGTTGAGGAAACCCTGTTAAAGGTAAAACCTCGGTGGGAATTACCACCCACAAATAATGTACTGAGAGTATAGTATCCCTGTTAAAATATTTAGCCATGTTAGGATCTTATTACAACATTACAGTACACAGTCCCTGTTAGGAGACAGACCCTGTTAAGTGTCAAGAAAAGTAGTAGGCTAACTACCCAGGCACACTGCCCAAAGAAGGTTAACACAAACCTCAATGATTCACAATCCAAACAAGTGTATATAGGAATATACAATCCAGTGAATTGTCTTATAGAAACTGTCTTTGCTTGGTTAGTTCCATTGAAGTATTCTTGTCACAAACTCTGCTCTACATCCAGCAGCAAAACAAGCCTCGCAGCTTTCACTTCTCTTCCTTTTCAATCTCTTCCACTACCACTTCCATGTCTTTCCAAGAGAAAAGATCACTCATATATACCTTATTATAATAATTCATTAGGTCGCCCAATTAAGCTTTCCTAATACACAAATAATTGATTAGGTGGGCCAATTAAGGATTTCCAATATATAAATAATTATATATCCCCTTGCTAAGATACACACAGTACCTATAACAAGTAAACATCAAATACAATCCATCAGTTATACTCCCAGATCCACAATCCACGCTCACAATTCATATTACACGCTACATATCTGAAGTCGGCCACCAAATAGGTCTCCTCCACAATACACGCCACAGATGATGTCACCAGTTATCACATGACAATTGAACACAACCCATTTTTCCAAAATATGTCTATAGTACTCCAGTAAGCTCGCTTCACCTAAAATATCTTCGCCAGTAAGATATACCCGAAACACAGAGACCTGCTCTGTCAAGCATCACAGTTATAGTCCAAAAACCAGTCTTCACCAAACCAAATGTAACATCCTCAATATGTAATATAAAGCCAAGCGACCTTAGGAATAAGGTCATCACACATCCTTCTTCATATAACCAACTTTGATCATTTTGAAATATCCGTACAGTGTTCGTACACTTCTTCCAGTCAAGTAACCAGTCTGTCTTCTTCATAGAAACATATGTTGACATCAGTGACAAAACATGAATATCAATAGCATGACCAGTACCCAAAAATGATATCATCCAACAATATAATTATTGTTGCATCAAAGGATGTGTCCCTTAGATAACATCCCTAGACTACATCCTTTGTTTCAAAGCTCACATTACAGAGTTCTTTCTAGTAAGTTATGATAGCTTCCCTGTATTTGTATTTTTGCTCTATTTTTTGGTCAACATAATCTAATCAAAATCACTTTTCTATTGTTTGTAGAATAAAGTCTAATTTTTAAAAACATAATTTATTTGGAATTTTGATGAATAGGTCAAAATAAAGCAAAAAGTACAATATATAAGTTTCTGACAATAAATGGAGACACTAAAAAAAAAATTCAAAGATGAAAAAGTTAACATACTCAAAATGTGGAAACATGGTTAGAAAGCTAAAGAAAACTCTATTCATATTATTTTTTACTTGACATTGAAAAATGTGAAAATTAATGGACAACACATTCGACTTTGTGACATATTTAAAAAAAATTACAAAATACACGTACATGGGAATCGGTAGTAAGTCCAACCCTTCTTGTTAGATGCCCAAGGAAAATCTAACTGTAAGGATTGGAAATACCTAAAGAAGATAATAATGAAATCATATTATAACATTCATATTATGACTTGGTAGTGTATGTTACAATGCACTCACATTTTGGGAAAGAAAAAGTTCTTCTTTTTCTCTTTCCATATATCTCTACTTATTTATATCACTCTTTCTCTTTTTCATACACATGGAATAAACATTAAATATAAGTTTCTTATACTCAAAATTATATTTCACATATATATTGTCATGATGCTTGAGAATGTTTTTGGATATGTAGGAGTTATAATGTAGATTCTAGGTTTTGGAAGATCTATTTTTTAGACCTAGTCAAATTTCAATAATCAACATGATCCCCTCTCTCTCTCTCTCTCTCAACTTTTGGGTAATGGTAGTAGCACTTCAGGATTACAAGTGAGGACTATACTCAAAATAATTAAATGAAGATATACAAAGATTCATTTGTTAAATATCCTTAATAAATATTGTCTAATGATATGAAAACTATAAATTATGTCTTGAAGTGTGTAATCTGTCTTGAAAACTAGTGAATGTCATTAATTATGATCTCTAGTATTATTAAATTACCTTTATTTATGGTAAACAATTCTAATTACTGCAAGCAAAAACTTGGGCATGTCCTGAGCTATGATGTTTAATATGTCTGTGTTTAGTAAAGGATAAGCTATGCCATGTGTTTAGAAGGAATGTTTATTTATATCTGTTTATTTGGATGGGTCTCGAATATGGATGAACAAAGAAGGGTAGATCTCTAAATATGGTTTATTTGTCTATAGTTGGCTTAACAATATATTTTGGCTAAAACTTGTTAATTATTAGCAAATATTTACTATTTGATTATTTTTCTTACTCTCTACCATATCATGATATAGATACATTAGCATTTAATCATGCATTAGAATGTTAGATATATTATGTTTCACTAGATTCTTTCCCTCTAGTCTATTCCAAATTGCTAGACACCCTTATGCCGAGTTAGCTATTTTCCATTCAAAGCATTTTGGTGGAGAAAATGCTTTTTGGTTGGGTGGTTAAGCACTCTAATGGTGTTCTTTCTTGTTGGTATGTTCTCACATGGAGCCCACATGTCATGCTTTTTATGTTGGATATTTTAGATGAGTTAAATCGACCATAGGGTCGTATTGGAAAGGGAATGTTTCCTAATGTAATGTTGGCCTTTGGACTTACATATTTAGACATTTTTGTCAAAATCTATAAAAAATGTCTCTATTCTTATATCTTTAAGGAAGTCGGTTCAATTTACTATCAATATGTGCATTTCTTTTATTAATATAATGAAGGTTTGGTATGTGGTGATTGATCATGTTGCTAGGCTTAAATTTTGGTGACTTTGTTGGTCATGTTTTCCCAACAAATCAATTAAGGAGGAAGTGTAGGGGGCAAAGCTTGATAAACAAGCAACAGTAGAATGTGAATATCATCATATTGCAATTTTATCTTCACTGAATAATAAAATAAAGTGCACAACTATTTCTATGTGGGTGTAGCCCATATTGGGTGAACCACGATAAATTTGCCTCTTTTATCCTGCATCATATTTAATTTTGTTTATTGCTTCAGTTTGCCTAAATCTTTACAATTGTTATACTAGACCTTGGAAGTTCATTAATATATTTGCTAGTGGTTTTATTTCTATGAATTTTTGGTACTCTTTTCAATGCACTTTGAGTGGACTTCACTTGCTATTGCAAAAATGTATTCTCAAACAACTGAGAAGAATATTGTGTTTTGTCTACAATGTTATTTTGTTGTTAGTAGGAACAAATAACCTATCAAAAGAAGAAACTTTCATGTGTGATTTACACTTCTCATCTTAAAATGAGCAAGTGCACTATAGAAGTGTGTGAATGGTACAAATTGAGTTTATCCCTTTATAAGTCCAAAGTTGGTTCTCAACCATAACTTAGAGCTTGCAAGATATTACATACCATTTTTGTAGTGGCAAATGCTCGCATTTCCCATAACTAGATGAAGTGTCATTTCTATTAAAACTAGATATAGAGTTATATCTTATGGCTCACACACATTAATCATTTGATCATCTTGAATATTTGAGATGATTGCATAAATTGGCTTATAAACCCATTGATTCACAAAGAAACTTGTTTATTCGTTACAAGAAACTTCCCAACAACTAATCTAAAACATTTTCTAACATTCTAATTTTTGTGTTGTTACTTGATCTTACATTTATTATTATTTATAAAATAATATTATTATATTTTTAATTAATACATGCATAAACTTGTAATACTTTATGTTGTGGAAAAGAAAAATTAAACGCCATTAAATAAAATTTTGTTGTACTTAGGATTTGTAGTTCATGTAATGCTACCTTTGAAACCTTTATAGAAATCATTTTTAAGTGCATTAACATATTGGATATAATGCAAAGAAAAGGAAACAAATGAGAAACATGTCAACCCTATTAACAACCCTACGAATGAATGTAGGAAAAACCTAATTCTATCAAGGGTTCAAAGAAATATATTTGATGTTATTAAGAACAATAACATTCACTAATTATAATGAACAACAAACCAAATTGACAATAATATCAATAAATAGTGAAACTATTGATAATCCATTTGTAAACTCATATTTATAACTTAAACATGGTAAACCACAATGATACTCTAACAAAAGATTATAATTCTTATTAAGAATAAATGTGTTGCAAAACACTATATGCATGATCATAAACACCTTCTAATGACATTTGTTACGTTTACAATCTTTTGAATATTTTCTATACAAAGTTAAAGAAACAAAAAAATCACACATTCAAGTTAAAAATATAGAATAAAAACAAAATCCCAGAAGACCATTATTGAAAGAAGCACCCCATTAAACTATAAAACTTTTAACTCAACGAATAAAGAGTAGAGGCGAACAAAAAACAAAAAAAAGATATCAATGAAATCAACACCTAAAATATATTTTTGATGGTTCTTTCACTTGGCTCATTCACCACTTCGCGATGACCTGCATACATACAAATGTGTGTGTGTGTGTGTGTGTGTGTGTGAGAGAGAGAGAGAGAGAGAGAGAGAGAGAGAGAGAGAGAGAGAGAGAGAGAGAGAGAGAGAGAGAGAGAGAGAGAGAGAGAGAGAGAGAGAGAGAGA